>JAODUK010068779.1:0-40746 GCA_027564635.1 Typhlichthys eigenmanni
GCTGAGACTAGAGACGGTCTCTTATGTGACGTAGTGCTGATGAAGAGGCTGAGACTAGAGACAGTCTCCTAGGTGACGTGGTGCTGATGCAGGGAACAGGCTGAGACTAGAGACGGTCTCCTAGGTGACGTGGTGCTGATGCAGGGAACAGGCTGAGACTAGAGACGGTCTCTTATGTGACGTAGTGCTGATGAAGAGGCTGAGACAAACTTAGCAGGGCCTCCGACTGCATACTGGTGAGGCGTTACGCAGGCGTACTCACGGATAATGCCTTGCACTTTGGAAACCAGGCCGCTGGGCAGAGAGGGTGAGGCTTTCTCCGAGAAGTCGCAGGAGTAGAGCACGTTGTCCACCGTGCTGCCATGCTCGCTGTAGTTCAGCAGCTCGTAATGCTTGGTATTCTGGTGGAACCACAATGAAACCATTCATTCAAATCTAACTAAATCTTTACTCAAGGAAAGTCAATTTCAGATTACATTATTTTAATGCCATTTTATATAAACACGATTATATGAAGTATTCACTGGGACTGCACCCCTGTAAGTTGAAGAGTCCAATCATCAGTCTGTGACCCGTCAGTTGACTGACATTCTTCAAGTCGAGTAGTCGTGTTTTGTTTTGTTTGTCAATGTGCATAAAACAGACAGATATAACTTTACAAAACTGCACAGCAAAATAGACAACATTTCAACGAGGAATTATCAACATGATGTGGGTCAGACACCAAATATTAAGTAAGTGCATCATTAAGCATGTATTAAGTATTATAAATTAGCCAGAACGTGAATGTGCACACTTACATTAGTCAGCCAGATTAAAAGGAAAGATTGTTAATCTAAAATGAGACTTGTCTTAGTTTAGCTAACTATCTTTCCTTCCATTGGCCATGGATATACTACGTACAAAGTAGATATAAAATATAATACTCAAAAACATTTTGATGATAAACTGGAAATGAAATGCACCTTGGTCTCCACCTGCAACGGGATTACCATCAATCAAAGGTCTGCTGGTAAACTATTGTAAACAAGTTTTTAACATGGGCTTGGAGCGGTTTTTGAAGAACGGTTAGCATACAAAGGTTTGCTCAGAAGATCCGCTGTCTTGTGTGCCGTCAGCTTTGGTGAGTGAACGCAAAACCGTCACCATCCTGGCTGCTGGTGACACTGGCGTTAGTCTGGGCTTTGGCACAAAACAATCGCAGTATGGCACTAGGCTACGCTAGGCTACTACTGCACGACTGTGTTGCATTTAGGGTTGGGTATCATTCACATTTGAAACGATACAGGTGCCGGTCCGGTACCTCGAATTCGGTGCCGGTACTTTATTCTCTTTAATAACATTACACTGTAATGATTACATTAAGGTTACATGGTTACATTACATTTAATTACAGTAAGGATTTCAGAAATTAAATGTAGCCTATGGGGAAAAAAGCCCGACTGATTCTTTGACGGCTGATTCTGACGGCTGATTCTGACTGAATTTGTCTTGGGTATAGCCCTAGTAATCACTGTAGATTAATCAATGACAATCTACACATTAACATACACCGCGTTTTGTACTTTCCTTTCTGGTTATGAGAATATAAAGAAATGAACATGAAGACATTTAGAAATGCAATTAGTTTAAAATTGACCAGAACTTGGTAGTGGACTCATTCTGTATGTGGCAGGCAGGTTGTGGACTCATTCTGTATGTGGCAGGTATTACGTTTTAAAAAAGGTTTTAAGTAGTACAACAGTTTTAAATCCACCAACCTCATCATAGAAGATACAGGCATGTTTTCCCGATATGTAATTGCAATGACCATAGTTCGTAAGGCACACATCCATGTCAGCACCTTAAAAAAAACAAGCGGTTATGAGACAAACATAAGTGGTTATAGCCGAGATTAGAATAGGTGTGCACGATATTCATATCAAATCTGATATTGCAATCTCGATATTTTGTTTGTTTTTAAGCACAAGTAAAAACACAAAGGTTACATATCAAAACACATTTTCAACAGCAGTAATTCCAAGCTACCGAGGAGGCATTCTTTTTAGCCAATAATGTTTCCTCTTCCATCTCAATTATGTAATTAGTTCTTCAGCCACACCATCTAAATCAAACACAACGAAGCCAAACAGCAAATGGACGCATCTCTCCACAAAATAAACAGAATATTGCACTTGCAACATAACCTATACGATATTGTGCACCCCTAGTTTAGACTGAACTATAAGCTAGGGATGGCACCGATACGACCAATTAAATTAATTTACACGCGTAAGTCTACTGTCAAGCATCAGCTGTTTCTACCTACCCAGGCCACACTATCAGCAGCAGGCTTCTAACATGCATCTAAGTCCTAAAATAGAGAGTGGCTGTTATTTACTTTGTGACTTAACTTAAAACTTAATGTAAGACTGGAATCGGATCGGTACTCGGTATCGGCCGATACCCAAAGTACAAAATGCAAATCAGTATCGGTATCGGGGCTGAAAAAACTGGATTGTGCCATCCTTATTATAAACCCTTAATTTTATAGCATAAATATCACACCAGCCAGTAAACCTGACTAGATGTAGAACAGCAGTCAAATATACAGTATGTACAATATACCATCAAGTGCAAATAACACCTAATCAGAATGCTCGGTTGGCAGGGTATTCAATTGGTTGTTGCGATATAAGCTAGTGTTTCTTACCAGATCCTATGTATAATGTCCTATAGCACATTCCGACAGCCTCTCCCTTGCCCATCAGAGGGTAAAAGACTGCTCTGGCCTGCACTTTCTTCTGACCTGCAAGTATACAACATTTAGCATAATGAATGCATAATTTAAAAGCACACGAATGCTGGGAAAGCGATTTATTTCCGCTCTTACTGTCGGAGTGCAGCGGTTGGGTTTTCGTACTAGAAGCAGACGAGATGGGGGGAGAAGAAGAGGCGGGGGGAGGCGTGGCGGTAGCCACCTTGGGAGGAAACAGCTGCTGTATCCTTTGCCAGGCCAGAAGCCTGATCATCTCATCATCCAACTTGTCGAGCTCAATTTCTACAAGCAAACATGAGAGCTCATTCTTATTCAACAGGCTTCACAGCTCCAGATGTAGCATCATGAAAAAGGCACAGCGGGTGTGAAGGCTGGTTGACACAGCCACCGTGGAAGATTCTTAGAGGATAAGAATGTCATTAACTGAGACATGTTTTGTTTACCATACTGTACATGGTTTTGCTAAAAACATACAGCGCACACACATTCACACCCATATATCTCAATTGTTGATTCGTTTGTTGAAACAAACTAAGCAGAGCTGTAGTGGTCAACATAATTCAATAACCTGTCCTACAACTGGGAACAAGCTCAGCGTTCCCAGTTAGCATTCTACAGTCTACCTGAAAGCTTATTGCTGTCATTCACAAGGTGATTTAGAACTACAACATCCAGGTTACTGATAATGATCAATTATGCTGAGCAAAAAGTATCTCTCCGTAGACTGTTTTCAAAGTTGTTTAGGATAATGATGTCACGATGTATGACTACAAAGATATACCTATATATATCAGTAGAAGAATGCATATGAAACTGCATGCGTGTGTGTTTAATATATATATTTTCATGAGAGCAGCGTCACCATTTCATTATCAGTTTAGATGCATGCCATATCAATGGTCACATTGCCATAAGAGACTTGGCACCCCTCATTTTAGGCGAGTGCTCAACTTACCCCCGTCCTCCACTGCAGCCTTTATGCAGTTGGACAGGTCGGCTATGGAAGGGAAAGCAGCTGGAAGCTGGGGCTCTTTGATCCCTGCACTTGCCTTTGAGTCTGTGGTGAAATAAATGTGCAGATAACATGTTGGTATGCAAGTGAGCACACTTCTTGCGGCTGGTTGACAGCCAGGTTTTGAGAGAGAGAGAGAGCATTCAAAAACACTGTTCCATTTTATAGTTCTAATCTGTTATCGTCAAAATCAAAGGTCAATACATTTCATACACTAAAAAGCAACAGACTGTGCCTTTCACTGATTGAAACAATAGTTCCTTGTTGTGATATTGAACCATCTATCAGAGATGGAACCAAGGTGATTGATTTATGAAACATTCCACTATTAGCGGTTGAACATTGGAACATTTTCTGAAGCAGTGAAGGATCCCGTCTACCATTTAAACCATATTCTTACTCCCACCATGCATCACAGGGATGCCAATTGTTCAGTGACACAACAATGGCAGAGAACATGACAATTGGCCTGTCAGATGCTTCAAACAAGGCTGTTTATCAGCCCATACATGCGCAGACTTGTCATAGCACAATGCTGACTGCAAAATAAAATGTTGTACTAAAACTGGCAAAAGCTGAGCAAAGCTAATATGAGTGTTGTTTTAAATTATTATGATGATTACTATGATATGCTCAGTTGCACAGATGAGTCATTCATTTGATCGTAAAATCTAGGGCTGGGAGTGCTGACGCGTTCATCTTTGCGATTCATTTGAAATGTTTAACGCGTTAAAAATTAACGCAATTGACATAACAGCTACTCTTGCTCTGTTATACCTGCAGCATACCGTATGCAACACCTGGCTGCTTGCATTGTCTATCTCTTCCCAGTATCTTTAAAATGAAGCTGTGACGCGTAAAAGGCGTCTATATAATATTTTAGACATTTATGTAGCAGCAAAAAACTAGTATGTTCAGGGTGTGGTGCAAGTGGTAGCTCTGTGATGGGCCTGGGTTTGAATCTGCCCTGCTGAGGTCATCTCCAGATCCTTCCCTGATATCTCTCTCCCACTCGCTTCCTGTCTCTCTAAACTGTGCTGACTCAAAGAAATTAGATTAATCGCAGAAATTTTGAGCGATTAATTAGATAAAATGTTTAAATGATTCCCAGCCCTAGTAAAAACCTATTAAAAGAACCTACAATACTCACTGCACAAGGACAGGAAGCGTAACAGAAAATTATACGGAAAAAGTTTAGATATATCGTTTGTGTATTGTTTTGCAAATGTCAATCTTCTAAACTAAATACAGCTCAGTTTAATAAACACCAAGTCATCGCACACGTGAAGCAGCCCATAGCTATCCATTAGTATGAGGGTGATTGGTCACATCAATTGGTACTCGGATTCAGTCGCAAAGAATTCTTTGCCTTCCACAGCGATTCTCGCGGCGAAGTTAATGTAAAGCTCTTTAGTATAGGCTCGCTTACAACACAATTTTTATACAGCGAGACTGCAACCTGATGAAACCACCACACTGACCAATCAAAACACACATTTGATAAGACGCTAAACAGGCTTCCAAATTACACTGGAGACTCTCGTACGGCTAAGGGCAGGGTGGATTTTCAAAGCATACCTGGTGGAGTTGGCGATGGAAGCAGCTTGGTTGTAGTGGCGTCCTGCGTGGCTTTAGGTGCAACACAATCGGGGGCACAGCCGGTAACGGAGGAGGCGTCCGGCCCCGGGGCTGCGTAGTTCTGCGGCGGGGACGCGGCGGGTTGCTCGGCCGAAGACACCGGACAGTCTGCCTGGACGCCGCAGCCCTCGGCGGTGCTCTCAGTCTCCATCTTAACGTCGCCGCTTACGTGGTTAGCTAGTCTGCTCGCGGGAGCGCCGCAGGGCGGGTCTGCAGGGGTCGTGCTACTAGGCTTGGGCCTCAAGTCAAGCTCCGTCTGTTTGTGAGGGTCCGACGCGTTATTACAGCCCAGAGGCCCGTTGGCTTCAGGAGGAGGCCGTGCCTCCGCCAGGGGGCCGTTGGGCTTCCTACATTTCACACAGGACGCCAGGACACAGTCACAGATGTCCAGCGGTACGCTGAGGCCTTTTGGGCAAGCAGCTCCGTCGGACTCATCCGATATCTTACAGGATTTACAACACGGGCTGGGTGAGCGAGTCCTTTGTGAAGAAGGTAGAGGCTTGATGTCCTCGGGCGGATTTAAACAGGACTTAATTTTGGCTTTCTGCTCGCTGTCCCACTCTGCTGCTGTTGAAGGCGGCGGGGACGCCTTTTGCTTAATGGTGAGATGACGCATGATGCTGCACTGAAGAGCAATGACATCGTGGAGCCACTGTTGAAGAACATGGAGCCTGTTTAGCCCGTTCCAGAGTAGCATTTCAAGAAACAATTATTTCTAACCAGTATGCACAATTGCGAACTTTAAAAGAGCTTTTTGCGTTGTAGTGTTAAATGATAAACCCCTTTCCTCCCACAAAGGCAACTACAGTGCAGAAACACTAGCGTGAGATCTGACAAAGTGTGCAAGAACTGGTCCAATAAGCCGGAACGTGCGCTACGGCGTGCATACCTCCTGCTGTTCTTCTTCTGTGGTAAAGTGCTTGGAAAGCTGGGGCTCTGAGACACCACTACAGACTAGCTCTGACTGACGGAACTCAGCAGGAGCCAATATTGAAGGAGGATTTTGGTACTGAGACTTGATGGCATCTGGCACCTGAGCCAAAAGAAACGCGTGTTAACAAATCACTTTTAAAATAACAGAGATATTACCGTCAATGTGCATATTACATAAACAAGAATGATATTTCAGTCATTGGGACTATTTTCAAGGTAAAGGGAAAACAGTACTTTAGAGGTCTACTGTATGTGAAAAGGCTTTTCGGGGGGTGTTCCCATTACTTTGCCCCAACACAGAACCTTTTTGTGACAGCCGAAAAATCATTGTCTCCAATGTCAGAAATAAAACCTGGTTAAAAGGAGAATTGTGAGATTAGCTGCTTGCATTTAACTCTGGAGAACATCTGAGGATATTCTCCTCCAAGTCACTACACAATGCAGATCAAACAACAAGGATTCCTTTTATTATTATTATTATTTTTTTTTTTAAGCACTTTGCTCATTAGGTTTTACTTTGCTTTGTTTGCAATCTGCACTGGACCAAACAATGGTAACCCCATCCAGTCGTTTTCTGAGAGTGTGTCATGTGCTTTACTTTTCAACAGAGGTGTTTGATTTCTGTTGTATTGTGCCTTTAAGAACAAATACAATAGTGACCAAGCTAGCCATCGTCTCGTGTATAGTAGCCCAGTGGGGGGGGGGGGGGCTACCCAGGCCACCTTTATAGTCTTCTTGCTGTGCTGGTGACTGGTCCGGCGGTTGGGCGTGCTGTGCCGATGGACCCGCCGTAGGAAGTCCACCTTGACGGCATGCTGGGACATCCTGTCCTGGAACTGGTCAAAGAGCTGACAGCGTCCGGACAGGCTCAAGCTCCTCTGGTTTAGCTGTACAACAAGGGATGACAATGACCTCCTTAGGCCCTGATCGCCCACAGACAGACGTGTTGCTAGAAAGGCGGGGACAGCAAAACAATGGTTTTCCTTACGGCGTGGCGCGCCTTGCTTACGCCACGCTTCGCGTTTTTCAAGCATGAAAGTCGCAGCATTAAAGTTGAAGTAACCTCAACTTTTCAGCGCAGGGCCCGGAGTTGCACTGACACTCGGCCCAAGGAGCCAATCGCTGTGTGATCGGAGCCTTGTCAAAACTCTTTTTGAAGCGGCCGTGCCCAGAGACTCGTCTCTGTGTGATCGAGGCCTTATAGTAGCCTATGGACGTTCTGAAGCAGCCAGCTCTGATACGCTGACAGGGACAGACGCACAAACAAACCATGCTCAAATGCCTACAGTGTAACGCCCCCTTATTCATTATAATGGAATAAATGTATAGATGTATATTTTTACCAGTGAGTTATAAAAAATATATATATTTAAAAACATTAGAGTCTATAGAGATTAAAACTGCTTTTTGCAGACAGCCTCATGTGGTCATTTGATGAACTGCAGGGTATGCCACTTACTATTAATACTACATAGTATTAATTTCTCAGCACGGAGGTTCCCGCTTGGCTATAGCCTACTATGCTTTTTGTCCAACCTAGTTACAGTAACTAAGGGGGAGGGGGGGGGAGGGGGGCCTGGGATCGGGCGATTCTTAACGCACCTCGTGACTTGGTCTAGCACTATTCAAGAGCAAACAGTACGTTATAACAAGAACAACTGCAGCAAGACGACAGGTGGTGGTAGCCTCTCACCACCAAGTGCTCAACATGATTGGGGCACATCCATTTGCCAGCCGGTAGGGCCGTGAGGGGCGGGTCCAGACAGTCCATGTGGAACAGGAGGGGACAGTAGTCACACTGGATCAGCGGGGCCACCCTACAGCTCCTGGACACAGCAAGCGCAATAAAAGGCAATGAGCTGACGTCAAACCAACACATCATCATCATCATTACATGTAGCTCATATTTAATGATGTAGTCTGCTATTGCAAGCTAATTGTAGTCAAATTCACCAAATATCTCCTCGCACTTCACTAGCTTACCGTTCTACGACAAAATTATCCGATACGTGTGCACACACCCGGAACATAAAGTTGTGAACACCGCTCACAAAGCCGTAGTACTACGCTTTGCTTCACAATGCGCTTCAAAGTGTGGGAGGGATTTTAGTTAGAAGGCATTCTCGATAATGACTAACCCTGCCTTTAAAAGGGCCACATTTTTTAAATTTGTCAAGAATGGAGATATTGAAGAAGCACTGGAAATTAGGGTTGTCAGTCGATAAAAAATGTAATCATGATTAATCGCATGCAAATGTTTGTATTTACTTAAACATTTGCATAAAGCTGGGATATCTTGTTATAAAAATATAACACAGGAAAACAATTCTGCTAAAATTTTGAATAGGTAAAAATATGTATTTACGTAAAGCGTGCGATTAATTGCAATAAAAAATATGTTATCGACCGACAGCCCTACTGGAAATATTATGTTTTTAATGAGACAACAAATGTACTGAAAAGATTGTGTTATACATTGTTCATCTTTGTGAATGATTTCAATAAAAAAAAAAATGTTTTATTACGTTTATGTACTTCTTTTTTCTTCAAACATTATATAATGCCATTTGTTGAACTTGTGTGCAAGTGTGTAAATACATGGTCACATTTGAGCGTGCGGGCTGACCAACTGACCTGCTGCAGGTAAAGCACACTTTAACCGGCAGTGGGACCAGGCCGTTGGGATCCAACTCGTGCTGAGGTCTCCTGAACGGCTTCCCTAGCAATTCCTCTTTTCTCCTGCGCTTGCTGCTACCTGGAGAACCCAAGAGGATTGACATACTTTAAATAAAGTACACGTCGTGTGGAACAATACATGTCCAAACCCTACAGACCAACAGCCTTTATACAAGATATCCATCTATGCTTGCTCATATAGGACACGATATTGTTGTGTATAACCTTGCTTTCCCATTTTACATCCTGATGCTTGCTACTCTTCTTTTGTGGGGGTATTAACGGTTCCATTATGCCCACAAACCCGACATCGTAGTGACGGGGGTCAATTAATCCACGAATGAGAACAAGTGCATCTATACATTGCGTTTGTTGTAGGGATGTGCGCGCCTAGTCGGCTAAACGATTAAACGCTGGGATCATTGCTAGTCCGCACCATAAATACTAGTCGGTTAAACACATTATTTTATTATATTATTTATTTTTTGAAAGTAGTGGCTCAATCACTCTCCTGCCTCAGCCTGCACATTAAACGCACAAAACAATCAGATGCTGCGAGTGGAGTTGGTAGCGCTTGATTTTCCATGCGTCTTTGGTTCCTAGTAGGGAGGGAGCTGGAACTACTCTAAACGCAGCAAGCTTTGATGTTGCCACTAGCTCTGCTCGCAGAAGATGAATCTGTGTCAAAATTTGCAGCGCAGCGCCATGCATTGTCCAAACGAATCTGGATTCACAACCTCTCTGCTTTCGATTTAACCTTACAGTACAACTGCATTTAATATCGGTAAAAATCGGGCCGTTGGGTTCCTGACTGCTAAATAGCATTTTGCTAGGCTCAACTAACTATGGTAAGCTAATTAGCACAGCCAATGCAGCATAAAGATAGTCACACAGAATCAATATAATGTGAAGAGTTTCATAACGCTCTCGTACCGCTGCCTGTGAATAATGGAGCTGTATTGGCACTCGCCACTGTTGTGCCATAGAATACTGTAACTGATGAAGCGGTAGGATTAATATTTTTTAAATGAGAAGGAAGTGAAAGATATAACGTGATCTCCACCCACTGAGATAAAATATGTACACACGCTGACAATGTTCAGCCTGATTGTGATCAATTTGGACGTTTTTTTGTGTGTTTTGGTATTTTTAAGACAAATCGCCTAGTCTAAATTTCAAATTTCGTTTAACCGACGGCGAAATTAGTCGCTAGGAACATCCTTAGTTTGTTGTTGTGTTTTGATAACTCTATAGAAAGGATCAGCGGTGCTAGAGTTAATTGTAGAATTAAAAATGTGATTTGTTAGACTGGCAAAGTAAACAAGAGCTCAACAGGCGGACCGTGGTTCTGTCCTCCGGAACCACAGCAAAAAACCGTGGCCATTTGCATCGCAGTTTCTGTCTCAGTTTCAGAACCATTGGCTGCATTCACACATGAGCGGTAAAACTGCTTGCCATCCCGCAAGTGCAAACACAAGAAATTTGATATTGGCCACCCTCTGTAGTTCTGAACAAAAACAGTTGCTTACTTTCAGCGTGTAGTACTGCCTACAAGCTTTCCTACTGGTTTGCCGCGATGCTCTGATTGGCCTTCCCGTGGCGGCAAAAGAAAAATAAGATAGGAGAGGTTTTTTTTTTTTTTTTTCGCTTCCCGTTCCGCTTCTAGGAGCGGGACGGGAAGAGTTTTTTGAACGTCTCTTTCCCGTGAAGGCATTGCCGCTCATGTTTGAATGCACCGTTATCCTTCTGTCATTTGTTTCTCTACGGACGACAGGAAGAGCAGCTGCTGTTTCTCATATCAGCTAACGGGGATCCTAATCCAATCCCACCCCCCCCCCCCCCTCCCCCCACTGACCCGGCAGGGCGCTGGTGCACGTGAGCTCGTTGGGCAGCTGGAACTGCGTGGGGTTCCTCTCCATGGCAGCAGCGATGAGCAGCTGAAAGGGCCTCTTGAGCAGGCGTGTCGGCGGGGCCGCAACACAGCCCCCGCCAACGCTGCCACCGGAGCCCTCCAGCTCCGAGCCCTGCTGGGCCTCCTCATCGGCCTCCGCCGCATCGTCCTCCCCGTCGTTGGGGTCCTCCGAGGGGGTCGGCGTGGAGGACGAGGTGTTGGACGTGGGCGTGCCGGGCCGGCTGCCGGGCCTGCTGCTGGTCCTGCGGTCCAGGAGGCGCACCTGGGCCACGCGGAGGCCGGGGCCGGCCGCGCCCGCCCCCGGGGGCAGGCCATCCAGCCGCAGGGGCCCGGCGTTCAGCTCCAGCTCCGCCACCGGAGGGGAGGCCGGGTGCTTCGACACAGACTTGTCAGGCAGGCCGTTGGTCTGCTCCGACTTCTGCTCCCGCTTCTGAGGAGGTGGGAGGGAGGAGAGGGTGTGGAGCGGAGGGGGGCAGCATTACAGGGTGCCCTGTCACATGCCATGACTTTTCCCCTCACTTTCCACTGACTTGTCCAATAACCTTTCGTGGAGCTTACCAATTACTTTTCATTTAGTAATCCCCTCACTTTTCCACTGGCTTTTGATTGACATGTTACTATAAGGATTTGCAGTCTGTGCTGCTGAAGGAAGAACGTGTGCGGAAATTAAACTCACCTTTTTTCTAACATTACACCGGTGACACATCCACTCGCCAGGCGGAAGCATTTCTTCACTTAACGGAGGGTTGCTGTGAAGGTGAACAGATATTTAAGGACTATCAGACCCTCCCACATCCACCCAAGCAGGCAAGTAATAAAATGTACAGTTCTGTCCAATAACACACCACCGACAACATGTGAGCAATTATATACACATTGAAATATGGAGGGAACAGAATCACATAATGTGGCAAGTTTGGAAAGTTTCATTTTTCCTTGTATTTCTGAGCTTAGCTTTGTCTCCATCTAGTGGGAAAATACTGTTTTACAACACTTGAAAATGACAGAATCACACAATATGAAATGAAAAACAGCAGCTGGTATGCCACACATTGCACACTGTATATGAACATATCTTTGGGAGTGGCTATCTCCTGACAACATTGTTTACCATTTAATCAGGTAAGCAGTGGTTGTGTATCTGTAAAAGGTTTACTAAATACATTTTCTTGAAAATGGTTGCAACATTTGTTGCCTTAACTGTGCATGGCGAGTGTTGCTCAATGACGTGTGTTAAGAGTGAAGAAGCATGTGTAGAACACTGAATTTGTCATCATTATTATTAATTAAATGTACTGCAGTCTCATTGAAGTAGCCTTGCTTCATTTGCTACAGGTTTACTATGCTAGAGCACCAGCAACAGGGATGGTTGCATCTCCAATCTGTACAGATGAAACACAACACCATACCAGTAAGCACAATCTCTGAACAATGTTCAAACCACAGTGCACAGGAATGAATCAGGCAGTAATGATCGCATTAACATTAAGTGTATACAGTATAAAGTGCTGCTTTTGCTAACTAGTATACATACACTTCATGTTACTACAAATGATAAAGCACACTTGACGGTTAAGAGTGGGAACATGAATTACATTAATGTAACATTTAAATGTCACCAACATAAGATAAGAAAATGTGCTTTGTGCCTTATAACCAACAAAACAATGGATGAAGCTCCATAATTTGCTAATCGGGGCTCTGGCTAATGAATAATATCAAACCGTCTTTCTCCTTTAAGTTACAACAACCCAGTGAATTATAATATGAACTCAGCTGTTGCAAATACCAAGACAAAAATACTCAGAGCCACATATGCCCTGTGTTTACACAGACCGCTGCAAAACCGCGCCATTGAAAAGCAAGAAAAGCTAGGCTTTTATTATACCGTGCAGATCAAACACACTCAACCACTGCCTCTGTCCAAACACCACGTCCGATTTGATTCACCAACGTACATTTACAATCAGACCGGATTTGATTTAAGAAAAGGTTGGTAAAATGGCGCTGGAATTGAACAAAAAAAAAAATCCAGGGAGGTCGCCATATTGTAAACAGAGCAGCAGCATCGACTCCATTTTTAGCAGCTCTCGCAGCGCCAGCGACAGACGCTCCCCACAGCCTACACCCCGCGAGAGGACAAGAGGACGGGCTGCGAGTGTTCCGCGGCAAATTCTAACCAATCTCAGCGACTACTAAATAACCCGCACGCCTCGAAACACATAGTCCTAACACATTCACGTTTTTCATTTACATTGTCCCACACCATTTCGCCAGGCCCGATCGTACATTCATTCACACTCAACAAAATGAAGGCGCACGGATTAGTTACAATCGTGCCGCTTCATTAATGACAGATACGGTACACTGGATGAATGCAACGTTCACTCTCTACAGCCGTCACAGTAGTCGCCACCACACTGTTACATTTACACGCCCGCCCTAACGCAAACATCAATAGAGAGAAGAGAATAAGAGAGAGAATATTAAGCGTTTACTCGCAGACATACCAGCACTGGAGATGGAAGGCCGCAGGACAATGGTCACAGCAGAGGAGGTCTCCTCCCTCGCGGCAGCTATCACAGGTGTCGTGGTTCGTGGCTCTGCCGCTCCTCCTCACGTCCCTCACAAGCTTTCGAGTCCTTTTCTCTACGTCCTCCGATTTCGGGGGCGCCAGCAAGGTTTGGATTTGCTGTAAAAGTTGAATAATTCATTATCGGAAACCCGCAACTGTCAAGTCAGTTCGCGTAACTATGCGGCTGAAAATCCTACAGCAATACAACCCATGTCTTTTTTTAATGTCCAGTGATGTACCGTAGACGCGTTTAACTCGCCAGCTACAGGTCACTTGAATGCGTGGCCTGCCAACAATATTACTTAATATGGTATGAAATAATCTAAACATAGCGGTGAGGAACTAGGCCTCCGGGCTGAACAGCCTCACCTCCATTAAGCCCCCGGAGGTATCCAAGTCGTACACAATCGTTGGGGTCTCCATTTTGTCCCACATTCATCCAGAGGTCCACGTAGCGGAACGATACCGTGGTGCAAATCACTACCGAGCACGCAACAAAATAAGCAGAGAGGTTTTCTTTAATAGGCGTTTAGCCCACAGAGAAGAAGCCACGCAGCGGTGGCTAACGTTAGCAGGCTAACGACGAGTGCAAGACGTCAACCAGTCAAGGTTGCAAAGCTAACACAAGCCCGCTTTATCAGGGTGCTAACATCTAATAACGAAATGGCAACGCGTTATTCTAAAAAATACCTTTGCAGCACAACTCCACATGTACTATTCCCGATACTACATATAATATTTAATGTGAAACGACTGCTGGTAGGAGCTAAAACCATCTGCGGCCTAGCTGGCCAGCCATGATTCTTGTTTCTGCTCCTGCAAAAAGGAGGCTTGTAAATCTGCAAACCCGTCCGCTCCCATTGTCAACACAGGACGAAGCAGCGAAAACAACCAATTCTACAACACGGTAACCGAGAGCGATTCAATATGTAATCCACAAATTATGTATCTAAAGATGTGATTTGGTTGCTGTTATTGTTATGAAAAATCCTGTGCATCAACACTGACCACCAGCAACATCCTATCCGAGTTGGCGCAACCGCGAAGAGCCGGGTGCGCATGCGCATTAACGTGGACATGAAGGCTTCGGTGATCTAAATGTATAAATAACAAATACACACATTGTAGCTCAAATAAAATGGAAAAGGTAAATATATTGTTTTATTGTGTTATATACATGTTTATAAAAACCTAATTTAAACTGCAGATTGCAATTAACGTGAACATTACGATAATCATTGGTTTAATCTAACCAGATTGTAAACAGAAAGGCAAGAACATTTCATTGCATTTCGAAATGCCTACTTTTCACTAACAGCCTACATGTTATGTTCTGTTTCAATCTTAGCGTTTGCTAGCAGAGGATTGCAATACAATTATTGAGTGCTGTTGTATAATTTGTACTTGATTTTCACATGTATTGTCCTAAATAAAAGATCAATGCACCTGCAGTGGCTAAAAGTTCAAAGATCACAATTAATAGCAATGTGTGGATTTCCTATTTTTTTATTGTAAGTGTCTTGTATTCAAATATGGAGAAATGTTCAAACATTTAAATTCCCAAGCAGTTGATTTTCCATCATCCAAATAATGTTAATTTGTATGAGTTATGTTGTTTTAATACTGTCTCTAAAAACGACGTATCTATTTTTTGAGGTTGAGTGTCAGTTTCCTAGTGTCAGAAGCCTTTTAGATCAGCTTTAAGTATTTTCATTGGCTTCTCACACCTAATTACATGCAAAGTAGACTATGACGAAACACCTAACTAAACCGGTCAGGTTTTACCCAAACGCTAGACCCAGTGTTACCCAGCCATAAGATAATTATAATAATTTTACCTAATAGTTGCATAATTATTTGCTTCCCAGATGGATGTGTCATAACAGCTAGACACACACATATATTGTGTTAGGTTACTTCCCAATATGTAAAGGGAAACAACTCTAATATGTTATGACCTGGCTCCAGGGCCGTAAACCAAACAAACCAAACTCTTAACTAAAAGAATAACATAGAATGATGTGTGCATGTCTGTAGGTGTGTGCACTGAATATACGTGGTGCGTGTTGCATGCTAACCAAACTAAGGAACAACCCTAACAACATGTGGTCACACAACAGTGTAAGTGATCTGCCCAGGTGCTCTTAATCAGCCTAATTAGGGCCTATACAGCCAATAAGGACCACAGGCCTGCTGAAACCAAGCAGGGCCGTCACACATACAATCATTACCACAATCACAATGCATACAATACAGGCTGTAAGAAACAGATAAGGCAAATTAAGTTGTTTTATCTGAATAACTTTTATTTAAGATGTTTGTGGAGTATCTTAATCAGTACAATATGTACAATGAATCAAAAATAGGTTAATTATTGTCATTGTCATCACACCAGCTTGCATGAATACACATGTTAAACAACAATATTGACCTTCATTTTACAGTCTCCATACAGGCAATGGGATGCATGGGAATATGAATACAAAGAAAATGAATAGTTTTTTGTGTGCATGGTTTTATTTTTATTTTGTTTATGAATTGTATTTTATGTCTGTCATAGTAACAAATAATGTGTAATGCAACAGATAAATAAAGCAAACAACCACAAAAAGGCAGAAGCTGTAGTTTGGCTTGCTTGTAACAATTACATTGTGAACTAAATATGTTTTGTGAATAGGTTTACAAAGCCTTCTATTTAAGGCACATTCTGATTCCTTAGGAGACATTGAGAAGTTTGTGGTGGCAATTCCATGTTGAGTGGCTTCATAACTAAATTATTTCCAAAAATGGATGAATAATCTGTGTTCTTTAAGGTAGTAGTGTGTAATCATGGCCACTGCAGCTATCATGGGTCCCCATTTCTACACTGCACTGTAGTGTGTGTGTGTGTGTGTGTGTGTGCGTGCGTGCGCATGTGTGTGTGTGCTTTGTCCAATGATGGGCACACCTTCGCAGAGAACAGAAGTAACTTGTACTTAATGCGTAATGATTGTGATTATTTCACACTACCACTTCATGTGATGGCAGAGAATGTAATGTATACAGGACAAAGAAGAAAACATCTGTGGTTATATGCACTTAATATGCAAGGCTGGCATCTTTCCCCGTTGATCTGATGCTATAAAGTCTTCAGGATGCCAACACGGTATGGTCAAAACTTTACAAACTGCTGCAAGCCAGACCACTTCTGTCGAGCGGCTAGAAAAATAATCCAGTGGCCCAGCCATTCCAGAAGTTGTGTGTTTGTGTGTGTGTGTGCGTGCATGTGCGTGTGCGTGTGGTCCTGGGCAAGGTAACTGGTGTCATGTTCACCAGGAGATGCACAGCGCGGAGACAGCAGCATTCCAACCAGCCGAAAAAGGGATGAGTGTGTCCTCCAATCGAAAGGGCGCGAATTAAGCCTCTTATCTATCCTTCTTGAAACGTGCGCGCACACACACACACACACACACTAGTGCCTTCAGATTGAAACTTCGTACTCCCGTGTGTCCTGTGAAGAAGAAAATAATTAGGCCAACTACTTAACAGTTTACAACACGTAGGTTCAGCACGGTACACGGAAACATTGAAAGTTATTGTTATTTTTTATATTGGTCTATAATCTTAGTCAAATGTTTTTATCATATTTTGTAGTGAATGTGCTAAATGACAAAAGGCTGACATACTGTTGAATCATTTAAGGTAAAAAAAAAAAGGTTTTATACATTTTCATCACTGAGCCCTTGTGGCAGTTAAAAAAATTGCAACAAACCGTGAAGTATCTGTTCTTGGATTACAGTTAAGTAAGTAAATTAAAGAATAACTGCACCCAAACTTACTTTTTGAGCTGTAAACTAAATAATTATTAATTCATTCATTCATTAAATACATAAATATAATAAAATCTGACAAGACTTCAATGCTGGTGTAAATATTGACAAAACTGTACTATTGTAGCACTAGTACATCATGACATTTAAAATGTAATGTTTATGGGGTTCCCCCTCTCTGCCCCTCCCCTCCCTCAGTTCCATGACTACTTTTTAGCATGTGTGCAGTGGGCAGAGTCAGGTAGCCTTGCGAAATCAGGATGGTCTTGCGAGGCTACTATTGGCTATGAGGCAGCACGGTGCCCCAGTGGATAGCACTGTGGCCTCAGCGAGAAGGTCCTGGGTTTGAACCCCGGTCGCCCTTTCCATTCTTTGCCCACTGCAAAAAATGTCCTATCAAATATAAATGCAAATATATTAGTTTTGAGCTTGCTTATGATTAAAACAAGCACATTTGGCTTCCAGTGCAGTAAGTGAAATTCACTTGATAAGATTTCTTAAATTAAGTGCAGATTTACTTAATTTAAATCACTAGATTAGCCATTTACAAATCCAACTAGATTTTAAATCTAAAAACAAGATTATCACACTAAATTAGATGTTAGTTTTTGCAGTGCCTGACTGCACTATAAATGCTCTGTTCCTGTCTTTACCTGACTACACTATAAATGTTCCTGTCTTTACCTGACTGCACTATAAATGCTCTGTTCCTGTCTTTACCTGACTGCACTATAAATGTTCCTGTCTTTACCTGACTGCACTATAAATGTTCCTGTCTTTACCTGACTACACTATAAATGTTCCTGTCTTTACCTGACTACACTATAAATGTTCCTGTTTTTACCTGACTGCACAAAAGCTTCAGTTTAACGAGAGGAACGGTCCCCAAGAGATCCTTAAGACTGAGTAGCAAGTAGCAACTGATCTGACCAATCAAGAGTCATACTGATAGATAGGGGCGTAGTTTCAAGCGAAAACGACTAAAAAACAACAGCAGACAGATCAACTTCCAAGTATTTTTTTCTATGGATTTGTGAATGCGGAACATTCAGACTGATTAGTCTGGAGCTTACCAGTTCATGACATCAACTCCTCCGAATATTATTGGAATATTTTAGGATTTAATAAAACAACATCTCACCTCATTGTTCTTCAATATTGCAGGCATGGAAGAAGAGTAGATAAAAAACACTGAAATTATATATTGCTTGAAACAACAAATAACAATTATTTTAATTTGACATCTGAGAGCAAGTTCAAATAAATTATACAATCCTTAATTTTTCTCTTTAATTAACGTACAAGAACAATAGCTAGTACATATGCTTTAGGTATGTAATTGAACATACTAAAAGTCTACAACTATCAAATTTGGGAAATATAAAAAATACCACATTTAATGCTGATGTTAACGAAAAGGTCTAAATTGGCAATAAGCCAAAATAATTACATTGTGTAGGATGACTAGACAAAACAATAAATTTTGAGTTGTGCATTGTTTTTGTATTCAAAGACAAATGTATTTATTTAAATATTTAATTATTTATAATTTGTAAAAAGTTACACTTGCTAGCTTCTTCTGATCTCTTTCTGACTATTCTGTAGTAGAAAGTAAAAATCATCAATTTAATCCTCTAAGAGAGTGTCTGGTTCAAAACTGCCTTCTTCTCCATCATCTGGTAAATGGACTGCATTTATACAGCGCTTTTCTAACCTTCCGGCCACTCAAAGCGCTGTACAGTATTGCCTCACATTCACCCATTCATACACCGATGGTGATGGTTGCCGTGCAAAGAGCCTCCTGACCACCGGGGGCAGATATGGTTAGGTGTCTTGCTCAGGGACACCTCAACACTTGGTGAGGAGTTAGCGGGGTTCAAACCAGCGACTTGTCGCCCCGCTCCGCCCACTCCCCCACCCCTCTTACACACACACACACACACACACGGCAGTGGTCACTTACCGTCGTCTCATACACAGAACTGTCAAGCGTGGACTCTTCAGCTATGTGATCGTACGGTAAACTGGAAGACGCAGGCAGCCGTAGATGCTTCCCCTGGGCGCTGTGGGAGACGCGTTTAGAAGAGCTTGAGAGAGAGAGGAAATACATTTGCATTTGTAACCAATAGTAACCTTTTTGGGAATATAATCAAAACACAGTTTGCACAAGGCTTTATCTAGGACGTGCTTTAACAGCATTTTATGTCAACTGTATTGATTCTGTTACAGCACCCACAAGTTGTAAGGAAATGGTATAAGTAAGCAAGTATAAGTATATTTATACAGCACCTTTCCCAGATAAGAACTACAAACTGCATCACAATAAAATGTTTCTAAATTAAAAGGCAAAAGAATACAAGCTATAAATAACAGACACACAATCAGACAGCCATGCCAACCCTCATCTAACTAAAAGCCTGTTTGAATAACAGTCTTCAACTGCTTTTTAAAAGAGTCTACAGAATCTAGACAACGTAAAGAGGAATGATCGGCACCTCTGGTCCTAAAATGAGAGGTGGGGTACCACCAACAACCTCTGACGTGATGGCCTGAGACTCCAGGTAGAATGTGAAGCTGCATCAGGTCATAGATGGCGTGTCTGTGCAAGGCTCTAACAGTAAGGACCTAAAATGTTAACAGGTAACCAGTGAAGTGATGCTAAAGCAGGTGTTATGTGAGCGCTTTATAAGCGAGTTCAAAGCCTTGCAGCAGAGTTCTGAACAACGGCGAGAGCCTAGAGTATCTTAAGGGAAGGGTAGGTCATTCTCGAGAACGCTTGCTAAATGTAAACTCAAAACAAAAACGCCCCTTCCCTCAATGCCATAGGGTGCTCCCTCAGAAGCTCCACCCCTTCATTGGAAACACATTACAAAGGCTGGGATAATGTTGTTGTGTGCTGTCTGCACCACTTTGTTTGTGTTCCTATTCACGGAGCCAGGGCTGTGTCGAAGTACAGGATTATTTTGGTCAGCACACACAGAGAGCGGTAAGATAGCGAAATGTGAGGAGATGTTTGGTAAATTTCACAAAGTGTTTTTATCTTAGAATCGCTTACTATACCTTGAAGTAAAAAGGAGAAGTAGAGGCATTCAAGCTCTGAGTTCAACTAAAACAACAAAGTTTTTGTTATGCCGGTTTCAACCACATGGGTCATATGAGCTGCCAAGTGGGCGCTCAAGCGGTCCTAGAAGGTTTCCCTATGATATTGAAGCCCATACCGCTCAATGAGACACTCAAAGCTTTATTGGTACCATTTATAACAACAACATATACAATGCAGACCAGGCAGTCAATGCAACATTTGTTTTCACTGTGAACACAGCTTAAGATATACAGTATAACATTGTCCTGGGTTTTTGCACAGTGCAATTGTCCCTTAGTCTGTGTATTAATAAGACTAGAATGCCTGTCTCTGTACAGCAGGGCTGTTCAACTCCGGTCCTGGAGGGCCGCACCCTGCATGTTTTAGATCTCTCTCTGCTCGTGTTGGAGCAGGGAGAGATCTAAGAGAAGCAATTGATGAGAAAATGAATGAAAATGAGTCTAATGTCTAAGTTTCATAAAAAAAAAAGATCTGTTTACTTCTGGTTATATGAACCTACTTCGAGAGGTAGATGTAGATTCCAAAGATGATAACAAGTAGGAGGGTCACTGGAATGAAGACAGCAAGTGCTATACGGGCACCCTCCATCCTGAAGTCTCCTGTAGACACTATGAACAGATGGGACATTCACAGACACTTAGCATGTTTAAACTCATTTCTTTAAACATCACTGGTATTCAAGTCACTAGAAAGTTGACTTTAAATAGTACACACCATGATTTTAAATGATTTGTTAAACATACACCAATGTGTGTGTAAATAATAGAAAATAACTAGTGAAACACAATTAAAATATATTTAAAAATGCAGATTCAACTGTTTCCTTGAATTGTTCAAGCAAGTACAGAAAAATTATTGATTGACAGCTTTCTGACTGCATATTACAGTGTTGTCTGAATGTTACAACTGACACTTTCTTTACCACATATTTTATAGCATGCAGTTTGTTGACAACAGCCAATTTAATATTTAACCCAGTACAGAAAAATACAGAAAAATAAGTAAATTTCAAAAGTATATCAAAAAACGGTAAATGTGGATGCAAATGAAAGATGCTAACAAATAAGTAATATCGTTAGAGGGCTCTCCAGCCACAGCATTAGTATTAGCATAAATTCAGAAAATGAATGTGTAGCAAAGGACTCCTGGCTAAATGGTACTTACCATCTAATCTTCGTTCATCATACCCCATTGTTTGGGCTGCAAAGAATTAATTAAATGTGACATTAAAATATAGGGAGAGCCGTGTGGAATATGCTGAATTATTGGTAACACAATCTAGATAGTTGAATACAATAAATTAGAAGAAGTTTATTCTCAAAAAGACACTACAACAACCTAATAACACGTATGGTACAGTATAATGGATTGTAGACGTGTGAATGTAGTTCCTCACATCTGCAGACAGGTGGCAATCCACTCCACTGCGATGGGTGTCCAGGGCCACATCGTAGCAGGGGCTCCCCCAGAAGCTTGTGCCCGCTGACACACGTGTATCGGAGGGTCTCTCCAGCCTGAAAGTGAAGTCTGTTGGAGTTGGGGATTCCATAGGTGGGAGTGCCTGGGTGTCTGCAGGGCTCAAAGGTCTCCGCTGCGTAGAACAGAGTGGGTTTACAGTACGCACAGGGTTACTGTAAAATTAGAAATTATTGATTGAAACTTGTAACATCACTAAATGTTTTTATTTTATTTGCATTAATAGCTATGAAAAACAGTATTAATGGATTTATGTCAAATATTAGATGTAATAATATAAGCGTTTTATATTCACCATCCATGCACATGCCAGTAAACAGTATATAAATAGATAATCTCAAAGCCTTGCATCATATGTCCCTCATTTGGTTTTAAGTAAATAACAGCATCATAAATAACAACACTAGCCATCACCCTTGCAGACCTGATGTTCCTCATTTGGTGAACTCCTCAAAAGTTTCCTATATTAATTAACCCTTTGTTCCACTTGTCTCACCCTGACGTAAGCTTGTATTTATTGTATCTTGTTTATAAAATGTTTTATATATATGTCTTTATCTTCATCTATTTACAATGTATGATGTCCTTGAATGTCTAGAAAGATGTCCTCAGATAACATTTATTATTATTATTTTAAATTTAAATGTCTATTATTATTATTATTTAAATTTTTTTAAATTTAATTTTTATTATTAGACATTGTTTTTAAATTGTTTTATTATTATTACATTTTTATTATTAATTAATTAATTATTATTATGTTTATTATTATTCTTTTTTAAATAATTATTATTGTTTTAATTATTATTTTAATTATTTTTTATTTATTTATGTTTTTTATTATTTATTTTTTATTATTAATAATTTTTATTATTATTATTATTTTATTTTATTATTATTATTTATTTTATTTATTATTTAATTATTATTATTATTATTAATTTTTATTATTTTATAATTTTTTAATTATAATTTTTTAATTTTTTATTATTATTGTTTATTATTTCTATTATTTTTTTATTTTATATTTAAAAAAATTTAAATTATTATTATTATTTTTATTATTATTATTATATTATATATATTTTTTATTTTTATTATTCATTTTTTTATTATTATTATTATTATTATTTTGAATTTTAATTATTATTATTATTTTTTATAATAATAATAATTATTATTATTATTATTGCTCCAGTACTGTATGGTATGGTGTGGGGCATGTATGTACTTTACATACGCAGGCATCTGGGTAGTCGCTGGTTCCACTTGGGTCCTGAGCCATGGTCGTAGCAGGTGAGCAGGCTGTTGCCAGACAGCATGAAGCCCTTGGTGCAGACGTACTGGATGGTAGAGCCTACCGTGAGCTGGGGGCTGGTCAACACTCGCTGGCTGTGCTCCACTTTGCCTGGGTCGGAGCACGACACCACTTCATGCACGGAAAGAGTGGAAGGAGAAATAAATAAAGAGAAAGAGTGAGAGAGCATGAGTCAGCGTCTGAGATGTAATGTTCAAAAAAATAGATTTAATAATAATAATAATAATACAAAAATAAAAAATATATCCATACATACATACATACACACACACAGTATATATAAGTTGGCAACAAAATTAAGCATAGCGTTCAAACAGGAAACAAAGTCACACTTCCCCTGCAAGTCACTTTGCTCCTCTCTCACTATACAATATGTCCTCAGAGAGAGTCCAACTACACAGTAGTCTGTGTTCCTACTGACCTGTCTCACTATACAGTAGTCTGTGTTCCTACTGACCTGTCTCACTATACAGTAGTCCGTGTTCCTACTGACCTGTCTCACTATACAGTAGTCCATGTTCTTACTGACCTCTCTCACTATACAGTAGTCCATGTTCCTACTGACCTCTCTCACTATACAGTAGTCCATGTTCTTACTGACCTCTCTCACAGCCAGGCAGGTCACCGCTCCAGGTGAGGTCCCACTGGCACATGAGCAGCTCAGAGCCCACCACCTGGTAACCCGGGTAACACTGGTAGGTAACCACAGTGCCGTGCACCAGCTCCGGGTGAGACGTGCTCTTCCAGCCGTTGGAGATCTCCGGGAGCTCAGGGCAGGTGTCATTTCTGGCAACCTCTGCAGGTGAAGGATGAAGGATCAGCATTTTTATTTATTTAACTTTAGCCTGGCTCCGCCCGACTATTGCTCTATTACTAAGCCATCTTCACACAGTACATTTTAGGTCTGGTTAAACAAAGATAGATTAACCAGAAAATATCACTTTAATGTCTTTTTCAGAATAGACCTTACTAAGAAGGTGCATTATGCAACATACAACAAAGATTAAAACCAGAGGTCTTCAACAGGGGTCCGGGTCCCTCAGAGGTACTGCAGGGGGTCCTACAAATGATTTAATCCCAAATTTCCTGTCCCAAGGGGTCCTTGGCCCAAAAAACTTTGAAAACCTCTGGATCAAAAATGAGCAATAGTTAAAGGAATAAAGTCAGTCATTTTCAAAGAGTTCTGAAGAACATCCCAAGTGGTGGGGCAGCAAACTAAAAAGATGTTTTGCCTAATAACATGGGTAACAGACATTTGCAATAGATCCTTCGAGCATAATCCATATTGACCGTTTCTTATAACTAAAAAAGTTCTTAGGTATAAAAAGACTTAAAGGTTGATATTATATACACAGTAAGCATAAAAGTTAAAATAAGCATTCACCTCCTAAAACAGTTTCTAAGATGTTATACTGCCACCTGGTGGCACATATTTAGATCTGTGTAAATGCTAACCCTAATGTATGTGTAAACCTTCTGACATCCACTACCCTCCCGGTTGAGAATGATTTGATTCTTCTATGACATTATTTTAATCTGCATCTCATGTGATATTTGCCTTTCCTCAGAGTTAAAATTAAGACTGGGACTAACATTTCCAAAACGGTCTGTTAAAATTGGGGCAGTTGGACAATACAAAGGCTTACCTATAGTCACTGAGTTCAACATATATTTCTAGTATATTATATTATATTTGTATGTCTTTAATAATAATAATAATATGACTTTATTATATCTATCAGATAGTGTGTTGACTTTGGTGTTCTGCTGAAAAGGGCTGCTCAATTTAGTAAAAAGTCATAATCATGATTATTTTGCTCAATACTGAAATCACAGTACAGTATTTAATACCAATACACATTGGCTTTGTAAATATGTTGCATTCAATGCATCTAAACACATTAACAGTAAAAACAACTTACGTACTCATACTTTTCTCATTTATCATTCACTTTCACCCTGTAGTGAGCGTGCGCCTGCCATTCAGAACACCGGACCACATAAGTTTACTTAACGTAATGTGTAAAATAATCGTCTCTCCATTACAGCGTTCTCTGTAATTGGTAGGAGCCAAAGTGTTAATCACGATTAAAATGTGATTACTTGCACAGCCCTACTGCTGAAAAGAAGTCATGTAACAAAGCAGAATTCCTTCCCCTTAGTAATTGCACATTCTCTCTACCCTATTCCTTCCTTATTCCTTCCCTATTCCTCACATCGTTCCCCGTATGTCGCCCACCCCTGGTCCTTCTTCATGCAGTAATTATGGCACCCTCTGTCATCACTCAGTTACTCCCATTCGCCTTCGCCACTCTCATTTCATTTCTTGCTTCACTGGTCCGCACCTGTCCCACTTATATTTCCCTAGAGCTTATGCTGATGTATACCTAATCTAATACCAATATTTTACTATATTATATTGTACTTACTTAAATAAAAACACATACATTTGAAATCTAAATGTAATTTAAAAACAAGGTCAATGAAATCAAGCTAAATGTTTTATCACAACAACAAAAAAAGCAAAAAACATTTGATTCACAAGAAAACCAAACAAACATTTGGAGCAATTCATCAATATTGAGTTGAATCGAGCATGACTTGTTCCTGCCCTCACCAAAGAAGTGGACCACAAATCCATTCCCAAATCCGTAAATGTTGGTGGCAGGGTCAGATTGAAACTGGATGGTGACGTCAGCTGTGGTGGTGTAGAGCTTAAAACGCGTCCGCGTTCCCCCATACTGGCCCAGGATTTTGGCTGTCAAGTCGTCCCCATCGTAGAAGGTCAGCAGATCATTCTTCCCCAAGTTCAACCTGGAGAACAGTAAACACATCATGAACATCTGTACAAGCAGTAACTGTTCCTATGACTCTTCCCAACTGCTTCACTGCTTCATTTGACAATTTGGACAATGTTGACTCGGTTATTTGAGTCCAAAATGTTCTGACAAGTCTTACTTGCAGTCCAATTACCAGCATCAACAAATTAGATATCGGATGACACTTCATAATTCCAAGGTATTACGTCAACACAGTTACACATATAATACACGATTCACAATTGTCACAAACATGCTGAATAATTGAATTATGCAGATATGTTTTCATCCCAGTTACACTTTATAGAACAGAGTCCATCCAAAGTAATGGCAAAATATAAATAATCTTTAAATGATCACATTTAATATGCATATACTTATTGTGAACAATGGTTGTTAGAAGGATACACAAGCACAAAGATAATGGGGTTATGGTGTGTTGCTTGTTTATACCATATATGAAATGTGTGCGCAAATGTGCAACGTAATGCGTTTTAAAGACAGGGTTAGTCATTTTAGAGAACGCTTGCTAAATTCGAGCTCAAATCAAAACAATATTCCTCCACCGCGCACCGCCCCACACATCAAAATGCACTGTGAAGCAGAGTGCGACTGTTTTTGGTGAGCGGTGTTCTCCACTTTGTTTATGTTGCTATTTACGGAGCCAGGGCTGTGTAGAAGTATTGGATTAATGTTTCTACACACATAGAGAAGGATAAGATAGCGAAATACAAGCAAATATTTGAATTTGACAAAATGTGTATTATCTTACAATTAGCTTGCAATAGTTGACTTTACCTTTAAGGTAAGTTAAACTTGAATTGATTTAAAGGTCAGCAATTGTAAACTAATGCGTTTTTGTCAAATTCAGAGAATTGCTTATCATGATCAGTTAGCTGTCTGTTCTTTGTATGCGCTGAAAAAAATAATCTGGTGTTTCTACACAGCCCTGTAAATGGGAACAAACAAAGAGGTGCAGACCGCACCACGCAACACTACCGGGTTTGGCAATGTGTGTACAGCGAGCGACGCTTCTGAGGGAGCAACCTATGGCATTGCAGGGAGAGTTCTACTGTATCAAATATCTTTCTCCATGATAGCCGCCTCCACCTTTAACAAAACTGTGATCGATTTGCATCAGAGCAAGGGTATGCATAGTGTGGATGGTTATTTACAGTTATATATATAGTTCCAGAGTGAATAATTAGGAAAAGGCTGGCATGGTATCTTATGCCGTCCTTCTGCAGGTGGGAGATCATCATTGTTTACTCATAATTCTTATGTGAGCAGCGATTCATTTCACTTGATTGTTGGTTCAGGTGACCAACAAAGTAAAGCCATTTCACAAGCTATCACACAGCTTTGCTGTCACTGGGGGATGCCATACAATTCGCTGATCCTCTAATGACCCCAAAGCTGTTTAAAACTGACACCTTTGTGCAGGGACGGTTTAGTGCACGGAGGAAATGACTTAGAATAAAGCAGTGACATGCTCCTTGCTGTCGCTAATTAATCACCAGTGGCTCCTGATAACACTCATTAGAGAACAAGAGATTGAGCTATTAATCATGTCAGCAGTGCGCTGAAATGAAGAGACCAAGAAGTAACTACTAATTATAAAAAAGAACTAATATTATTTGCTATACTACATTATAAATGAATACAGCAGCTCTTGCATCACAGCGGACGCGTCCCGCATGCTTTTACACACACCTTGTGAGACTTCTAGAACGTGTGATGTTCAGCATTTATATAGCTGCTGAGGGAGAAAAGCCTCTCACCTGCTCACAAAGCAATGCGGATTGAAAAAATATTGTTGGCAGGCATCAAATTTGCTGTGATTAAGTTATACAAGTTTGCATAGCTCTGCTGAGCATGTGTGCAGAGAAATCAATCAAGGCTCCTGTTTCCTGACACTAATTTGATTTAGTTCAATTTAAAAAAACAAGGCTCACTTTGCCTTGGCCCAGCACAGGAGCAGCTGCCAAACACACATTTCAGTCTAGCAACTCTTTATGTGACTTAACATTTCCTTTTTTGCCAATGGACATAAATATTAAAATACGCAATTCCAATGTTCACTTGGTGTGTATTTATGGTAAGACCATGAGTGCCTTTAGTATTTTGTTACATTTATGCATAAAGGTATTCTGCCCTCATTTTATTCCCTTGTGGGTGAGGCCAATGCAAAAAAGGAAAAGCAGAAAAAAGCCAAATATTCCAAAAAGAACTACCACTTTTATGTGGGTACCCACAATCTATGTATTGACATTCTTCACTCAGTCCTTCAGGATCCATTCATTATGCAGAGAGGGATCTTCTGTTCTGTCCTTCAAAAGGGCCCACAATGTCATCTGTTGTGCCAAATGAGCAAGCTATAGTCACCACTGGGTCAGGAGTAGAAAGAACCTGCCAAATTCCTGCCATCTCAGCAAAAAAGGAAATTGGGGTTGGGAAAAGCATGTTCTAGCCTCGCGAGACCATCCTGATCTCACAAGCTTCAGTTTAATTCCATGCAGACATGCAAGCCTAGCAATAATTTCCAATGTATCCGAGTAGCAACTGAACTTTCTAATCAGCGTCATGTTTATAGCTATACAGGCGTGGTTTAGGTTTGACGATAGCAAAAACTACCAGTTGGTTCATCCAATCAACAGCCAAGTAGTTTTTTTAAAGTACCTGCCCTTTACAAACAGTTTCAATGTATGGCTCCCCAGATGGACCTGTGACTAACAATTCATCTGGCATGTCTGGTTAAGCATGTTCCACCACAACAAAATATGTTACACAGAACTGTATTAAATGTATTAAATGTCTACATTTTTAAACATACAACAGTACTTTAATTGTTATGCTATATTTTAATGCCAAGCATTTTCTAGTTACTATTTTATTGTTATTATCTTACTTAGAAAATATGTGGCCAGAGAAAATAATATAGGGTACTAGTATGACTTAACATGACAAAATATCTGAAAAGAATATGGGCATAAAATGACATGCATGCATTGAGGTGTGGCCAATATTATTTAGCTAATTTTGCAGAGGTTCGATTGTAAAACGGCTGAAATAGAATTAATAAATAAGGAGGGGTGGGGAATGTCTTCAATTAGCCTACAGCCAATCCAATCAGCTACTCTCATTCCCTTTATAAGCAAAAGGCGAACTGCCAATTTTGTAATGGACAGTCTACACAGAGAAATAGACAGGAAAGCTTATGCCAGGAGAAATCTTATGTCCTGTTGATGCAAAGTGGCTGTTTTGTAATACTCTATGTGCAAATACTATATATATATATATATATATATATATATACTGTATATTTTGTTTTGTAATTAAAAACATTAACGTCATTAGTACATCTATCACGGAAAATGGCCAACATACAATTTAATTGAGACCATATGTCTATAATGTGAAGCCTATTTGAACACATGTTGCATAATAAGTTAAGCACCCTCTCATGATTAGCTGATTCCCCGCACCTGCTCCAATAGCTGTCTCGCTAGATCTTAGCGGGCGTGGCAACCCTAGCGGTACTGTAGCCTGGATATGACAAAGGTCCGTTGGTCCGAGGCAGTTTTATCGGTACTGTGCGTACTGCAAATTAAATCTTAGTTCAAACTAATATTAAGTTTTCCCATTAAGTACATAAGTTGGACGCCAGCTAATGTATCCTACTTTGTACTTTATTGACTTGGACATGTGCAATAAGCCCGATCTACACTCCCGAGATGTTTAACCCCTTCTTCCGCTGTGTTCCCGACTGGTAGCCTATATCCCTTTATTTCGTAGTGATACAAAATTCTCTCTCTCTCTCTCTCTCTCTCTCTCTCTCTCTCTCTCTCTCTCTCTCTCTCTCTCTCTCTCTCTCTCTCTCTCTCAGCACATCAGTACCCTACGTTACTAGGCAAGATAATGCAGTCTGTCGTTCTCCTGCATTTAGCCTGAACTATCAGATTGTATTTACACTAAATATTTTTATTAGCCCCACTATTAAATTGAAGATCAAAACGCCACTGCATATCGAGGTGTTTCAAGGAATGTAGGCCCTCAGGTAAGGAAGGGGCATGTTTCAAACCCAAATAACTAACCAAACCCCGGTGGACTGACACACTTCCATCACAGCTGGCTGCCTGTACTGGCTAATGAATCTCCCATCATTATGCTCAAGTATAATCTCATCAACACATAGACATCAACTGGCCTAAGTTCAATGCAGGTAGCCAATAGTCATATTTCAGCCATTGACTGACTGAAACATTGTTACAGGCACTTTGCCTATTATCTGTTGTGTACTTTCCTTCTGGGCTGGGTCCAAAACCTGACTGAGACCCGATGGTTCTACTAAATCATGTTCACTACCAACTACTTGGACATTATCCTGCGCTCACGTCAAATGACCATTTATGAGCATGTATAGCTCATTGTAAAAATGACACTCCAGCCCGCAGCTTTGCCCAACGCCAGCTGTGAACGTGTAATGCTGTGTTGGCGCTGCTTATTCACATCCACTTGCTTTAGTGTTGGAGTGTTCCTTAACTTATTTCACCGCACATACAGGCTCGTGCACACAATGGGCTACGTGAAAGATTCATGCCCCGTGCGCACGAACCGTAAAAACACACTATCATCCTGCTCCGTGGGACGCCCCCACCTAAACCGCCTTGCTTCGCTGAATAAGCGGCGAAATTACTTATGTTGACAGTTTCCTCTTCAAGAGGATGAGGAAGCTATTAATCAATGTTTCAGTAATACTAGCGGGGTAGAAGGGCGGGGCGGGGGGGGTTGCTGAATTGAGAGAATACAGAAAAGAATAGCATGCAAATCAGCCCTTGTTCATTCGCTTGTAGAGGCAAGTGATTTTCTGCAGCGCCTGACTAACTTATCAGGGTCTGACACAGTGGGATGCTGTGTTGCCACGGCGCCTTGGCACGGTAATCAAAGGGGAAGCGCACTGTCACAGTCACACTGCGCTCCACACACCGAGCCCTTCCAAATGAGCCCCCTCGCCCACGCCCAACTTATTCATTTCTCAATAACCTTTTCTGCTATGTTACGTGGCGTGTACACATCTCATAAATCAAGCAAAATTAATGTCCCTCCCGTCGCCGTTTCACCAGGGAGAGCAGCCGATGTTTTATTCCCATTATGTAATCTCCACACCGCTATTACTGCACTTGTATCATGAAGCTAGTGTCATATTGGTGAGTGAGTGGAATTGGAGAGGTTGCATTTTAAGAGGTCTAAGAGAGAACATGCAGAGAGATGGTGTTGCTTGCTTATAGTCCAAACAAGTGTACACACACACACACACACTGCATATACAAAGACACACACACTGCTAACACACAAAAACTGTATACACAGACACATACATATATATACTGCACACATACTGCATACACACACGCATGCGCTTGTGCACACACACTGTACACACACACACATACTGTACACACACACACACACACACACACACATAAATAAACACACAGCACACACACACACACATACTTTACTTACACCTGAATGTCCAACATGATCCTCTTGTCTTCTTCTACATGGATTCCCCAAATACAGTCTTGGCCCTTGTCGTAGGCTTCTGGCCAATTAGGAGAGAGAACCACACCAGCCGCGTCTGTGATTTCCCCACTGCACACAGCTGAAACACACACACACACACACACACACACACTTACAAACAAATTCCCTTTAGTCAACAAATACTTTAGTAGAATAATTCTAATATTATATATTGTGTAAACAGTGACACCTCATGCCAAAAATCATATTTAATAATACCCTGTCTAATATTAGTAGCCTTCCCATGTTATTGACAATATACACCTTTAATAGTCTATATTTAATTTAAAGTGGCTCTATATCTACATATTCTGCCACTAGATGTCACACTAAGCACCAACATCTCAGACCAAAATAAATTACACACACACACACACACACACACACAATAACATGCACGTTTGGACGACTCACAGCGGGAGTGTGATTTTACTCTCTGCATTTACTCTGCAATTGCGCCGCTGTATTTTTACATAGAAAATAGTTGTTTACTGCTATATTATTAATATTTTGCATAAAGACCCATAACAAGTGTAATGTACATTCCATGACACTCAAAAGCCTCTGCCACACAAGGTTATACGGTCACATTTTCCCTTTATTCACAGCAGTAGGCCTACTGGGCTGACGTACATTAGGCCTAAAGGGTTTGGCTGCAGTCCCTACTGTATCCCCATTTCACTTATTTAGCACACGGGAATGCTAATGCTCTTTATTTCACTTGGTCTCGAGGATAAAGCGAGACTGTTTCCAGAGCAACACGTTCAAGGCTGTAAAGACCGCTGCATGCGTGGCCTCGCACAATGGCAGACGAACGCTCGGGCTGTTCCACGGCTGTTTTTTATTAATACGATTTAAGTGCACACATTGTTTCCGTGAACAATATGTAACTAAGTTATTCACTGGAAATAAATGTTTTTATACGCTTAGAACATTCTGAGCTTGGTGAGCTTAGTAGGGCATCCAATGTCGTCTGTAGTGGCCTTCAGCCTGTCGCACAGTCAACGCACACATGTCCGCATGGCGTTTATGGCGCGGCATTCATTTTTTGGAGGTGCGCGGACGTAATGCATGACAATATATACTCACGCACACAGTCTGCCGTGGCCTTTAGCTTATTGGTCAATAAAAAGTAATTATAAGACGGTATATATTTGTATGTATTTCTGGCCACAAGAAAGGAATGACTGCTAGTCATGCTAGTTTACAACGAGCTGCCCCTTTATGTTATGTAGAGGTACTGTATTTGTCTTAGCTAGCAAGTTCATAATTCCCTCCAAATAACCTTTAGTGAACTCAAAATCATAGTAAACTAGACTATGCTAATTCTATCTGTATGTTTTAACACCGTTTTGGTATAACAGGTATAAACCCCTCCTTGCGTAGTTCGAAGCGTCCGCGTAGTTTACGCCTTTAGCTTAAGACTTTACTGTTTAACAAGGACGTTGTTTGTGTAATTAACAGATTTGATGTTTTATATGCCTTTAACATTAACAAGACTACAACCATACTCACCATGAACCACTAAACTAGTAAATAACCATGGTTTTCAGACGGCAAAAATATAAATATTTTTAAAATACTTTTTTCTTTAAATAGACTCTTCCACACGGACAATATGTGTATATCTAAGAGGTTCGCCGAAAGAAATTATTTTTAAAAATGTTTTTAACACTTTAGAAAACTATATTAGCAGGGCAAACAGCTAGCTGGCTGGGCATTTCAAAACCTTTCAAACATCCGGTTGAATCTTGTACGTTGCCGTACGGCAAAAAAACGTTCAGAATATTGACCGCATGCGACATGCGAAACGCAATGCAGCCCAGTGCGACACTAACAACGTATAGATTCGGACTGCCCCATTGACAATGAATGACTTCCGGCGCAACGCAACGCATTTGGTGGACACCCATCGTTACCGTACAGGGGAGAGGGCGCATGGCAACAGACGTTGCAGAACCTTGGACACTCACCTCTGCAGGCAGGCTCCGTCTCGTTCCACTGGGGGTTGTTCGGGTCGATGCACTCGATGGTGACGGAGCCCTGCTCCAGGGTATAGCCGGCGTCGCAGGAGAACTCCACCACCGCGCCCAGCGCCCACGTGCCGTCGCTGCTGGTCAGGTTCCCGTACTTCACATAAGGCTCGTAGCAGTGGCCCGCCGTAAAGGCTGCGGAGGAGGGGAATGTGCACACGTTGTACCTGTAGCTCTAATACGCAGGATGGGCATTGCTAGCATGACAGCACTAATAATGTCAGTATTTTTGGTATAGCTTTGATTTGAGTTAGCAAAGCTCTAGAAACTGATCCTGCCTTTAAGGTCCATCAACATTAAAGGTGAGGTCAGCGATTATAATCCTATAAACACAAATTCAGCTAATATCTCCTCACGGTCGGCTAGCTGTGGGTCCTGTGTGTTACTACACACCCATGTGACGCCTCTGTATACACAAGCAAAGTGGTGCAGACCGCACCACTCAACACTATCCCAGCCTTGGCCACGTGTGTCCAATGTTGGGGCGGAGGGGTGCGTTTGTTTGTATGTTGAGTTCAAATATCAACAATCTTTCTCCAGGACCGCTTATGCCACCTTTTTAAATGTACACGTCAAAAATAAGTTTCCTGCCCTAGAAGAATACAGAGGTGCATTCAGAATTGGCGAACATAGCCGAACATTTACCTATCCCAAGCCCCGCCCCTCTTTGCATGTCCTGCATTTTTTTTTATCTGACGGAACTTCATATTAACTGTCGTTTTTGTTTAATACCTTTCTATGGTGTTTTGTCCAACCTTGTTACAGTAACTAGGTAGGACAAGGGGCATTGCATTCTAACCACAGGCTTTTTATTTCCAGGATTCTAGTGGAGGTGGGCATTTTTTTCAAACACTATTGTGAAGTACAACATTTTATGAATAATGTGTGTGTGTGAATATTGCACTTATTTGCAACACACAAATCCCTTTTTCAATATGACAGTCGGACAAGTTTTGTAACAAGAGTTGTACTAGCATTTTGTTTGGATTTGAATTTGAAACACATACACATGCACATTCAATTTCCAAGATTTGGTTCATAAAATAGAGTGACCGAGAACATTGCATTCTAAATGTCATCATGTGAGGGCAGGAATCTTTATAGACAGGCGTTGTATTGAAGTTCAGAATGGAAAGAGGGGACACTCAGTAGCAGCATGCTAGAAACAATGTTTCAGCTACAAAGCCTTCATTAGTCCCATATCACTTTAAAAGTGACATGGCCGCCTGCCACTCAAATTTCTATGATCTTAAAAACATGTCTCGTTTGTTATTAAAATAGCAAGCTCTTATCTACAGTGTACCACAAGATAAGCATAGTTGAGGATTAAATTCATGCTAAGAATCTAAAGCCCGTAACACTGAAAATAAACACAAATGCGGAGCTGTTGCTCAGGGATTTGTGCTCGATATATGAAACATAATGGTTCAAAGCGGGCTTCAAGGCTTCAAGGAATTAATGTATTCTTCCAAAAAAAAAAAAAAGTATAATTTACATTCAAGGCATTAACTTTCTCAGATAGAGGCAATGTCTTGTGTTCATTCAACGCCGAGTTAAGTATCTCCGGAGCAGTTAATGCAAATGGCCTGGACAATGTTAAAGGCTGTTGAAGGCCACACCGAAGACCGTAAAAAATATGCAGAGCAGCACTCTCGGGACATAATCCCATTTGCGACACGGAATTGACGGGCTAAAGAGATTACATTGATTTTATTGGACACTGAGGGAATGTTTTACAGGGGTGGCTGAGCAACCGATCACAGAGAATGTGGGCTCAGAGCGATAAGAAGGATATACAAATAACTAGAGAATACCACAAGTACAAATAACTAGAGAATACCACTACTAGTGGAGTCCACTGAAGCTACAGTATGAAGATATGGTATGTGACAGCTTCATAGAACTGAAATGCACTTGGGTAGTTATGACAGAGCAGGACTAAACATAAAAAGACCTCAACCACAGGGCCATGCGAGAATATAACTGTGCAGAAAATAAACAGCAGTAAGAATTTTGGCTGGCTACATCAAGGATGATTTATGGGGTTTTAGTGAAGGCTGCTGTTGTAGTAGACCGACGGCAATCTGTTCTTGGTCACGGAAAATTTCCACCGATGTCGACAATATGCCACCTCCATATGGTTCATTTTCGAATTATACTGGGTAAAAGTTCCTTTTATGTGTTTTATTACAAAGAATATGCTTTTGAAGCATTGCTGTTACATTGAGTTATACGAAATGGAATGTCCTATTCGTACCTTGGTACCTGAGGGCCACGCCAGTTGATGTGCCCATGGCGTCAGTGGTCAGCTCAATGAAAAGATACCTGGAGGAGCTCACAAGGCCTTCATTGGGCAAATACTCCACCTCGTATGAGTCATAGAGGGCAACTGCATCGATGTTGTTGCCATTCTTGATCAGCAACCTAAACCAGAGAAAATCACTTTTTAATAATTACTTCCACGTATATATATATATATATATATATTCTAATCAGGATTCTAATTTCTGTGTATTTTCATAGCCAGTGAGAGCACTGAGCAAGCTCTGAATAAACTATACCAAGGACTCCACACTTTTCTAACCTTTCAGCCACACAAAATGATGTACCCTATAGCCACTCACCCATTCACACACCGATGGCAGTATCAGCAATGCAAGGAGCCACCTGACCGCTGGAAGCAGACAGGGTTGGGTGTCTTGCTCAAGGACACCTCAACACCTGGTGAGAAGTTAGCGGTGTTCGAACCAGCGACTTTCAGATCACCTGACGCCCCGCTACCCACCCCAGCAAGCATAGCACATAGAAAACATTCAACCCTTCTTGGGGTTAGCATGATTTAATTGTCAAGGATTTGTGTGAGTGTCAGCGCAGACTAAATTGACAACAGAGAATATATATAAAAGCTACTGCTCTGCATACAGTACAGGTTCACAGCCAACATGTAGGCTAGAACACTGAAACCACCACCAACACAGACACAAAGCAACCCCAGCCCCAACATGCAGTACATTCTCCACAGACAGACAGGTGCATATAATGATAATAAGTGATAAGAGTCCTGGAGCCGGGGTGTGTCTAGGAATCATACGGACGGCTGTAGAACAATGGAAACACACCAGTGGGGATGAACAGGAGAGAGCAGCGCTGTGCTCTGGCATGGCTACATACTGTACATTATACATTATACATTATACTTCCAAATGGAAGCCAGTTGTAACCCCATGTGGCCAATTAACTGTATTGATTGACTGGCTCTGACCAAAGTGCCGTTAATGGAACCGGTTGAATGAAGCTAATACAATAAATAACACAGGAGGTCAGTTTGACTTGGGTGTGCTAATGAGCAAGCGTTTTGCTATTAATGAATAGTGTTGTTAATGCTTGCTAATCAGACCCACAATCCCATTATTAATACATGTATAAGCTGCAGCTGTGTTTTCCCTGGCATATCTGTGAAAAATAGCCAAAGTCGACACTTATTAGCAATTAAAAGCTAATATTATAACATACAGATGTCTGACCTCTAAAGTAACACTTTTGGGTTAAGCAGTGCCTGTAAGATGGATCAAACGCAGCTTGGACCACAACAGAGCAGCAATTCGGGCCCATTACCGGTCATCATCTTCGGCCAATGTGACCTTCTCAAAGTGGACGTGCAGCCGATGTCTCTCTGGGGCCTCCAGCAGCCAATGGCACGTCAGGTTGTTGCTGTAGTTGCTAGGGAAACCCGGGGACACGAGACGTCCGATGGTGATATTCTTGATCAAGCCCCCACAGGCAGCTGAGAGAGAGAGAGAGAGAGAGAGAGAGAGAGAGAGAGAGAGGCGGAGAGAGAGAGCGAGAGGGAGAGAGGGGGGAGAGAGGGGGAGAGAGAGAGAGAGTTGCACATTGTTCTTTTATTTTTTTATTTTTTTACCACTGTCAAGGGGAAGTGTGTGTGGGAGTGGGGGGGGGCAGTGAGGGAGAAGCATGATGTTGTGATTGGTTATTTTCGTACTAGGAAATAGCTCACCTAAATTCTCACCCCTCTATGCTCTAGCCACCCATTCCCGCTATTTGCCAGAGCTTTACTTTCCACTGAGGTGCTTGGCAGAGTTTGCAGCAACCGCTGCAAAGTACTGACGAGTTGAACTTGGTTTGAACCCAGGGCCTGGCGTTATAGAACCACACATTTCTGGCCCAGCTGTACGTTACGATGTAGAATGAGTTTGACCACGAGGGCAGTCATGGGCACAACACAAATGTTGCTGGTGCCAAAGATATAAAAGTACCCAGCTTGAGCAATCTGTTTGTTTATTTATTTATTTTTGGGAGGGGGGGTTAATTATCTTTTAAGGTGAGCTCCACAGTGATCCAGTGGGAAGCACGTACTGTAACACAAAGGTACTAGTGTAACAGCTCTGTCAGAACAATTTGCACTCCACTCAGAGAGAGAGAGAGAGAGAGAGAGAGAGAGAGATGGACGACAAAAATTCTCAGACGCACAGCGGGCACAAAGTGTATTAGCTTTGAATTGCTGATGACACCTTTAAATCCCTTTTGGTGTCATTTGGTCTTCCAATAAATGCACATTTATATGTTTATCGTGTGTACAGTATGAAAATACCAAAAACCAACAATGATTTTGTCCTACTAAACATGATTTTCCATCTCATATCAATCTCATTTATGGAAATCCCTATGGGAACACTCTGGTTCTACTCTAAATATTTTAAACTCAAAAATATTCTCAACTCACTAAGCTGTATTGCGTTGGTCAACATATCTCATTATTACCCTAAGCATGGCTAAGCATACGGCTGTTATACAGTAGGTCTTAAGAAGGAGCAGCTACTGCATTGCAATTTCCTCTTTACACTCAAGTCCATGAAAGCTAATGGCTCTCATTTCAGAAGCTGGTCTAAAAAGCAAAGGATAGCATGAACTCAATAGCTCTTTTGTAATGCTTTCCAGTTCATTCAGAACGGCCAATGCTCTCTCTAATTTACTCAGACCAGATAGGAAGATATAGAGACTGCAGTTAGCGGAAGATCCATGTTTGCCTGTTGTTCATCAGTTAATTGACCTTTCCCAAGCCCCGTAATATCGTCGTTTGTGGTTTTTTGCATCCGTAAAGATGGGCTATCGGCCCAGAGTCACTAAATATTACACACTAGAGAGCGTATAATGTAGCCACAATAAAAGGCACAATGACCATAATCATGATCATTGTCGCATGACATAAAACTGCAATCAGTTCCATGAAAGTTGTGCCGGAAAAGCTTGCAGCTAGCTGGTGCCATCCTCCCCCTCATCACTCTCTGCCTCCCCTCCTCTCCCCTCCTCTCCCCCGTTCCATTAGGACATTATAGGCCACTGTAGTCCAGTGTAACAACAAGCGCATCATTTTCCCTCCATTACCCTACCGAGCCTGTGCAAGGACCGTCATAATGCGACAGCTCTGTCAAACGGACGCGGGACAAACGGTGTCGTTAGAGGCCCTGGGCTCATATGGCCAGCTCGCTGCTCTCTAGCAGCACGGTGAGTGTAACGCTCTAAATGACAGGCTGGGAATCATACAGTAATTAGTGACTAATGTAAAGACTGTGATTATGAAGCAATTATAAAACCAAAAAGATTTATTATGAAAAATGTAATTCTAATGAATTGCCGGCAATTTAAACATTTTGTCTCCAAGATCAAGTGTTATACCATAAGTGGTGTGTAGTGCATATACTGGCATGATCATGGCTCAAGCCTCACCTCTCAAAGTAGTGGTGTCTATGTTTTCTGCATTAAACAAAATATTTATAATAATTACTTCAAATAAACAAATAGAATATCACGTCACAGTCAATAATTCAAGTTAACCTGATTCCTTTTAACGCAATTTGTATTGCGGTTTTCTGTGAATAACAACAATTTAGCTGTACTTTACTGCATAACAACGTTAGCTGTACTTTACTGCATGAAAACAATTTTATCTGTAATTTTCTGCAGATTCACAACAACTTTGTTGTTTGTAGCAAAATAGGAGCAACTGTAATTTAACACAGAATAGCAACTAATTTATATCAGAATAACAACAATTTTAACTGTAATTTACATCAGAATAACAACTTTCATTGTAATTTAACGCAGAATAATAAGACATTTTGCTGTAGTTTGTCAGAATTACAACTTTATCTCTAATTCACATCAGAATAACAACTTTACTGTAATTTATATCAGAAAAACAACTTGCTCTAATTTACATCAGATTAATAACAACTTTAACTGTAATTGAATGCAGAATAATAACAACTTTAGCTGTAGTTTACATCAGCATATCAACAACTTTAGCTGCAGTTTACTGCAGAGTAACATCTCATCTGTAATTCTGAAGTGAGCGGCCTGTTCTGACTTACACTGTAATAGGCTTGTCCACTGTGTCCAGCAGTGATAAATGTAGCCCATCACATCTCCTTTGTAAAAGTAACTTGATTTACACTTGGACTGCACTTCCACTACTGTACAGTACAGTACTGCAGAGTCTAGAAGGTTCTCCCCAGGGCCCCAGGAGCAAACGTGGTACACACTGACCTTAGGGAAGTAAAGTTAGCTTCACCTGAAAATAGACAACAGTCCCCTATGGGTGGAATATTGTCTTAAAAAAAAAAGTACAAAGAAAAAGTAGTAAGTAAGTAGAAGTTACAAGTTGTAAAACGACCACTGGGCACTGCAATATTTAGCGTATAACTATCTATGCACATATAATCTTTATGATTGATTGATTTAGGATTGGGTGTTGATTCACGATTAACTGTGACACACACACACACACACACACACACACACACACACACACACACTCAAACACCGGTCCAAACAGAAAGAAATGAGACCGGGCTTGACAAGTGTACTTGGCTGTATTCTGTTCCCAGCTGCTTGCTAATTGCCAACGCCAGCGGACACCAGGCCGAGACAGAGGTCCCTCGGTCTGCCTCTTCTACGCTGTGTTTTCTGTTCTCTCTCCTTTCGCCGCTCTTTAAGGCTCCAGCGCAGTGACGGCTCCTGCTCCAAAAATTTGGGAGGGCAATTGTTTTGGTGACCCATTCAATAGCCTAGGTAAATTAA
>JAODUK010068790.1:0-16720 GCA_027564635.1 Typhlichthys eigenmanni
TATATATAAATAATGGCCAATATTTGGTTGTTTTGTGTCTTCTGAAAAACCAGAGAAAATGACAGGCCATTATTTTAGGAAAGTGACTGTATTTGCGTTTCAGAATTCTCCCAAAAAGAGCTCCATTCAAAATTATTTAAGTGACCTGTCTCATCAGTATCTCAAGGGCTTTCTTAGCAAGAAGAGGGTGTGGTATGATTTGCTAGTGTGAACCGGTCTATACTGTGTGTATCTTGACCCCTGCCGAACCCCTGAGAGTGACTAAACGAACCCCTGGGGTTCGATCGAACCCAGGTTACTGCGTTAGGGTATAAGTCAAATTTAATTGACCAAACCACCCAATGAAAACAGTTTTTTTTCTTTTCTTTTTTCAAAAAATAAAAAACTCAAAATGCATTGTTCCAAATGATTATGTACAACAGTTGCAAAACATTTTATAGGTTGTAAAGAACTGAAAATTTTCATTTGTTGAACTTGCATTAGGAGGTCATATTTACTGAAATCAAAATCTATTTCAATCAAACGCATCTTAACAGGGCAAGTTACATGTTAACATAGGACCACTTCTTTGATATCACCTTCACAATTCTTGCATCCATTGAACTTGTGAGTTTATGGAGAGTTTCTGCTTGAATTTATTTGCAGGATGTCAGAATAGTCTCCCAGAGCTGCTGTTTTGATGTGGACTGTCTCCCACCCTCATATCTTTTGCTTGAGGATGCTCTCAATATAATTGAGGTCAGGGGATGATATAGGGTTGAGGTCAGGAGATGATGTGGGCCACACCATGAGTTTCTCTCCTTTTGTGCCCATAGCAGCCAATGACACAGAAGCATGAGATGGTACACTGTCATGCATGAAGATGATTTTACTACAGAAGGCACAGTTCTTTTTGTACCATGGAAGAAAGTGGTCAGATAGAAACTCTATATACTTTGCAGAGGTCATTTTCACACCTTCAGGGACCCTAAAGTGGCCTACCAGCTCTCTCCCCATGATTCTGGCCCAAGACATGACTCCACCACCTCCTTGCTGACGTCGCAGCCTTATTGGGACATGGCAGCCATCCACCAACCATCCACTACTCCATCCATCTGGACCATCCAGGGTTGCACAGCACTCATCAGTAAACATACAAACATACAAACATAACATAATCTCAGATAATATCCTAGTATTTTATGTTTTATATTCAGACATTAAAGTCATTAATGTTATGATATATAACACAATGCTTCTTTGTGTTTATGGCCTTGCTGTAATACGCTATCTTGTACGACATCAGCTTGTTTACATCCGGCAGTTATATTTTAGAAATGTCTCTTTCAATTTATTTGGCCATTTGAATGAATTAGTTTCCATTATGCTACTACTATGGAGACATTTGGCATCTGTCATTTAGTTGCGCTGTTATTTTTACAGCCGTTTTATGGCCTGAAACTAATCAACTTCACTTAAAAGTTAATTTACTATTCAACCTCTTAGAAAACCTTAAAGAAATCAGATGCAAATGTAGTGTGTGCACTGTATGAAGGCTATATTTTGCATATTAATTCCCATACATTATTTGAGCATCCCACCCTGTACTGATATTCCCATTGGTTCCCAGAGGAGGAGAATGTGTGGTTGGAAACGGTTGCATTCCCTGTGTCCCTGCATCACGTACTGTACATGCCACAGGTGAACACTAGTGCCCGAGTCAAGCTCTAACACCTTAGCACTTTCATTTTAAACAGTTTGACATCGATGATATATACACAGGTATATCACAGTTAGTTTGAAGGGGCTTCACAATGACCCATATTTCACACTCACAGAAATCAATGAGACACACTTAGAGTTGTTTATCATCTATATTTCTTGCACAATGAAAGGTATGATATAATACAGTTTAACATGCGACCAGGGTTCCATTCATCACCTGTTGTCCAACATAACTCAGTCCTCAACAGTTTCCACTATCAGGGACCACAAGCACACAATGCGTAGAGGCAATGGCCATATCTTCCTCTAGTTTATTGGCTTCCACACTGATAATACAGCTGGCGTTGATAAACCAAACAATGAACCCAAAGAAGAAAACATTCCAAGAACACAAGCATCCTGCACTCTCCTCCCAGATAGTATCAGCACAGAAAATGTGTCTTTTATTAAAGGACCCATTCCCTGAAAACCAATTTAAAAATGTTGTGTTGATTATATAATATAATAATAATTATGTGGCTTTCATTAAGACAGCAGGTGCACTGATAAGCTGCGACTAGGGCCGCGGTTCCCAATTGTTGTTAAATGACACAAGTCCAGGCGTGCGGTGGGATTTTGTGATGACAACGTATATTATTATTGTAATATCAATAAGAATATACATATTTTATTGACTATATCAGTACTTTGTAAGCACTCACTTCCAATCCGGAGGGAAACTCTACGCCTAACGGTATATATTGGCCGATGCATGAGTCAGAAAGATCCCATTCCATACACCTGTTGTACAGGTGTATGGAATGGGCATTTCATCTGGACTGAAGAGAAGTGAGTTACTGTATGATTGTCGTTCAAATTCAAACCCTGAGGAGATCTTCATTATGGATTACTTTCTTTCCTTCACAGTTTCCACTAACTTGTTTTTTCATTGCTGAAACAGTGGAACAACTGCAGTGAATTCTCTTCTTTTCCAGAAGCATTTGAAGATCGGCTCTGCAGAATCAGTTATCAAAGAAGAGCTTGGAGGAAAACAACGTCTGGGATGATATTTGTTAGCACAATGTTGCAACCTGCTGTGAATTCTGGTAGCCCAAATCAGCGGGATATTTTGCCAAAATACACCTCAAGGTTGTTGATGTCCGTCTGCCAGGACAAAATATATTGTATCCCTTGTGTTCTGGCCTTTTCTGGTTGCACTGCTAAAGGTGTGTCCACTTGAATGGGACAATATGTTCATCCTCGCAGAAATGCTCATTTATTGGGAATGTTTGAAACTTCTCTAAGCGGGAAGCTTGTCATTATCTGGGTCTACAATGGAAGTTTGCTTCAAGTTTTCAGCAATGCTATTGGCATGACTAGTCAGGGATTGTTTTCTAAAGATTTTGGTGCCTGTGTAAAAAGATTATCTTGAATTTATATATATTAATTATAAATAATTTATATATATATATAGATAGATATATATACACACACACACACACGCACACACACACACAGTACACGCATACACACACACTGTATATTCATATATTTCTTTAGAAATGTCCAGATCTGGACTGTAAGATGATACTTTAACTAGTCCCGATGTTACTTTTTACTGACTTCCAACCGTCTGCGCAGGTATGTGCTTGTCTCTATACTCTTACTACTAACCCACAAGTACTGCTGCATACAAGCGTCTGAGAAACACATCAAAGGCAGGGTCTGTCATTCTCGAGAACGCTTGCTTGAAGTCTAACTAGCTCGAATCAAAACAAAAACGCCTCTCCCTTCAATACCATATTAGTTCCTCACAGAGAATGGTGTCTTTATCTGGCAACATGACAACAACAGAGAAAACTGGAAAAAGGGGATTCTCAATCAGCTTCACTATTAATAGTGCAACATTATAGATCAAACTCTGCCTACAGCCAGTCAATTGTCTTGTCCACAGAGAACAGCCTTCAATGCTGTTGTCTGTTCTTAGCTATGCACTTCGGCCTGTGCACATCCACCTTCTCCTCCTTCTCTGTGGTCTCAGTTTGTCATCATGGTCTCAGGTAGACTTCCCGGGGAGGGAGGCATAGTTCACCACGGTGAGGAAATGAATCATGTTTCTCAGATTGCTGAGATGACAGATATAGAACACAAACATGGGATTTTTCCATGGACTTGTGAAAGTGACAGATTTGTGACAGTGACACTCACACACACACACGCACGCAAATACACATGACGTACACACACACACGCACGCACACATGTATGCATGCACACAGACAAGCACACGCACACACACACACACACACACACACAGAAACTCACACGCTTCATCACTGTGACAGTGACTGATTGTGTTTTGCCCACCCGGGGTCTAGGTAGAACTTTCTGCTCCTCCCAACCTCGTCCCCCTTCAATCTTCACCTACCCTTCCTCCTCTTCTCCTCCTCTCCTCCTCATCCCCCTCCTCCCCTCATTAAGCCGCGCTCTCGCCCTCACCTCCTACGGTTTCATATCCACCGATTGTGCGTTTGTGAGCCAGCCTTCCTGCGTCTGCATGCTCGACGTGCCAGACCTCCTGGTGTCACTGTGCCCTCCACTGCAGTGGAATGTAGGTCGCAGTGCTAACGTGCAGTGGAGATGTCAGGTCGCCTGGGGCAACACACATCCAGGGATACCATCCGCAGGAATACATGCGGGTTACAGGACCAACACTGACCTTATAGGAGCTAATTCTTTAGAGGGAAAAGGATGAACGTTATACAGTAACCGGCTGGTAAGCATAAGTGGACGTTCAACCCGTGAAACGCGTTCTGTGTATTTTACATTTTGTATCTTTCTTTGTGTGTGAGAGAGAATTAGAGAATTGCGGAAGTGTGGAAGGACATTTAGGATAGTTCTTCTTGCATTTCTACTCATCGGGGTTTTATATTTTTTATTATTTTATATATAAACTCAGTGTAGCATATTAGGTTGAACCAATCGCATGCCAAGAAGGTTTGGCACAAGTCACTGACAGGCTGAACGCTTCAGAGGAGCAGGAAGCAGAGAGACACCGGGTTGAGTGGGAGGAGGAAGAGATATGGGACAGGAGGATAAAAGCAGTGTTCCAGGAATATAAACTGTCTGACAGGGAGGTTTAGCACAAGAGCGGCTGCCACTTCCCCGACTAAGTTTGCCGTAACAAAAAAACATTAAAGTGACATGGAGGTTTTTGTGGAACACTTGGCTGTTGTGTGTATATCTCACCTAAATATACAGTATGTCCATATACTGCCATTTGCTTTTGCTTCTTTGTTTTTGTGTCAATACAGCAACAGCAGCTACAGTGACATGGACTTGAATCAGCTTCTGCATTGCTTTTCTACATGCATTTTATCATCCACACACAGCCTGCATGCAGTCTTTAAAGTACTAATGATGCTCTTAAAAGTATCGCCAGCTACTGCAACTAATTGACCTTTCCCAAGCCCCACCCCTTTATGCATGCCCACCAGCAACAGCTGAGCATTTTTTGAATCTGACGGAACTCCCGTCTCTTTTCTTGTAATAGTTTTTTATGACATTTTTTCCTACCTACTGTAGTAACAGTAACTAGGTAGGACAAGTGAAAGGGGCGGGGCTTGGGAAAGGTAAATTGTAAGCTAATACACGTTTTGTCATATTCACCAAATATCTCCTCGCATTTCACTAGCTTATCATTCTTTGTGTGTTGAAAAATAATGTGATACTTCTACACAGCCCTGCCTCCGTAAAAATAGGAACATTAACAAAAATGGCGATCACATTCACAACAACAAAGCTGTAGTACTACGTGTTGTAACGCGTCACAATGTGTTTCAACGTGGGAGTGCGGAGTGAACCGTGATATTGTTTTGATTTGAGCTTGAAGTTAGCAAGCGTTCTTGAGAATAGCTAACCCTGTCTTTATTGTAGGCAAGGGCAGAGCCATGTATAGCCATGTCACGCCAATGGAAGTTCGATGTTCTCAATGGTCGCGTGCCGTGTTCAAGGAAGTGTTTGGCGGGCAATATGAAATGATAACGGATACATAACTGCAATTTTTTGTAAGTACAGTAGTAGTCAATAAATGCATCAGTTTACATTCATAATATATTTTATAGGGTGCTTCTGCAGTAGCCTACCGTGGCTAACTTACAGGGAACTGTTACGAGGTTCCACGATACGCCATCGCTGTGAAAAAATCCCCGCTGTGAAAAGTCGACTGAGTTGACGCAACTCTTTCTTCTACATGGCTCTGGACTAGGGTATATGGGTAGTGCCGGGATAACAAACCAGAACACTGGGAATGCCTATTCTGATAGTATGGACACATCAAAGTCAAGTTCAACCACATCTTAAAATAATGCAGTTCATGTTCTGGATGTTTGGAATATTGATCCTAATGGCCTCCAAAAATCTAATAGATTTAACCTGGACCTATAGTAGCTCATCAAATCTAAAATAATATATACAGACAATCCAAGGTGAAAACATAAGTTTTTTTATTTTTTTATGTCTCATGTAACTCTGTTTTCATAACTTTCCCTCCAAAATGTGTGGAGCCCAGACTACTACTAAACACTTCTAGATGTATGGGAAAGTGAGTGTCATCAACAGAAAAGCAATAGCAAGCAGAAAAGATATAGATGTACAAATGAGATAAGGGCACTGACAGGAAAGATAAGCTCTCCACATACTGTATGTAATATGACCAGTCTGCTGATTAGCAGGGACGCTAATATTAGAGCAAGAGCAGTTTGATATCACAGGCCACCATCCTTCAGGGAGAAACGGATCTGTGGATGCTTCCTGTCACACGCACGAAAAACACATGCAGTGGTTTTATTCCAGTCCTGTGTATATATGAGAGAGAGAGAGAGAGAGAGAGAGAGAGAGAGAGAGACTCCCCTTGTAAGCATCCTTAAGCTAAATGTCTGCTATGTGCTTCTTGATAATGAGACTGTACTCACTGTAACTAGCTTTGGATAAAAAAAATAATCTGCTAAATAAATTGTAAAAGGTAAGGTAAATATGCTTTGCAAAATGATGCATGCAAACGTTAATGTAACCCATTGCAAAACCACTTGAGAAATAGTCATAAAAAAACAAATTAAGTATACGTAATTATTCATTATAAAATATGAAATCAGAAGTTAAATGTTTTATTCATTATTTTTGTAGGGTACATATTAGATTTAAAAAGCATGAATAACATTACATAAAACTAAAGATAAAAAGCCAATAATAGCTAATAAAACAAGGCAGTTACAACAAGTTTAGTTGTACTCTAAAACAAAAAGCCATTAGGCCTATTCTTTAAAGGAGTCATTTCATGCTCCTTTTCACTTGTTGACACAGTTCCTTGACTTCTTAAAGCAATGTAGTTGAACAGCTTAGGCGAAAATACCACATAAATAATGTGGAATAGCATGATCACAACCACAACTCTAGAAAAACGATCAGATTTCAGTGACTGTTGCTTTAAATTGTACAAGCCACTGCCCACCCCGCCTCGACTTCCGTGAGACATGAGGCTACGACTGCTTTACTGCTAGTACTAAAACGTGTTTTGTACATAGTTTTTGGGTTTTTTTTGGGGACCACATATGGTTTATTTTCAGCAGTTTTCAAGGTGTTAATATTGCACATTATTTCCACCTCGCCGTCCAGACTACAGTAAATGGTACGGGAGGCAGAATGTAGTTAGATGTTGTTCGTGTCAACCACATAAACACAGCAGCAGCTAGTCACACAACCCTGTGAAGGAACAGGGGTGTTACGTTTTAATGTATTTACTAAGCACATTAAAAAACTAGATTTACAGATTTGGTCATCTGCAAATGTTGAACATTAAACTTTTACTTATGGTTTGTGTACTGGCGATCAACATCAGTTACTTGCCTTGTATAATACGTAGCTGGCTATATCCTCATTGGGGCGAAACTGTGCAGTAATCTACGCAACACACGCACTTTTCTCTCATTCGCCTGTTTCCCCGCCTCTATGCCTTTTTTAGCCAATACAGACCAGGAAGCTAACAGTCCACTTTAAAAGGCTTACTACTTCTCCATGTCACATCGACATCCCAAAAACAACTAGAATGAAATACTTGGTTTTCATGGAATGAGTCCTTTAAACGAAAATCTAACTTTAAGATCAAATCACTCATATCCAATTCTGAGTCATCAATTAAAACACTAAGATATTTATACACCTATACAGGCTAAGATGTATTTCCCCATAGAGAAGATTGGAAAAAAGCACAGAAGGAACGCACGCACGCACGCACGCACGCACACACACACACACACACACACTGGCCTGTGCAGCCGCTACGCATCACAGGGACAAACACACTGAGACTCGAGGGGAATGGTTGTAGGTGTACAAGGTACACCTACAACCACAACCAAGGTGATCAATACTCCCACAGCATAATCAGGGAGCTGAAGAACAGAAGCTATATGTCTACAGAAAGCATCTGAATGAGCTGCATAGGCTATGTACAGTAATTGTCCACTTTACTGTGCAATGTATGCATTTCATCTTCCATGGTAACGTTCAATTTCAAGCATTTCTAGTTTGAGTACAAGACTTAGACTTAGACAGACTTTATTGTCATTTAAATTTGCATCAAAATGAAATTTCGTTGCAATGGCCCATAGCACAGCAGGAATTAAGGGTGAGGCAGTATATGCTAAATATATATATATATGCAAATACAAATGCATGAGATCAACTGTGGGCTTGTTGCACTTGAGTTATTCAGACGTCAGTTAACAGAACCAGTAAAACCAACGAGGACCAGCCAAATCACTTCTGTCCGTGCCATTTACTGTATAACTTCAGAATACATCATTTCTAAAATATGTCACCCCTTTACTCAGCATGCAACAGCTCATATTTGTCTGTAATCTCTCCTCCTCCATCCTGGTCATTATTATTACATTTAATTTGATCTCTGCTGCATTCATTGTAGACTTCCTTTGATCTCCGTTCATTTTCTGTAAGCGCCGAGCCCTCTATTTCATCCGTGCCCTCTTTCCCGCCTGATCTCCTCTCCTCCCTCGATTTAGAGGCTGAATGGCCGTACTTTTCTTTTTCTTTTTTTTCTTTTCCCTCCCTTTTCTCATTCTCAGTGGGCTGGCGTGTTGCCGTGGCGGTGGTTAAATGGCTGCCCTGCAGCGTTGGACTTGTACGACAAATGTGGTGGCGGGAACGCTCGCTGTGTTCCGGTCCTGGGGCATCTCGCACGTTCCGCTACGCGCTAACGACAAGCCCCTATTGCCACCAGTACAATACAGTCCAGTACAGTACACGCGCTGGGTCAGTCGCCGGCTGAGCGGTATCCAGGTCGACGCTTTAGGACTTCCTGGGTTATGTAACGTACGTGCCCCTGAAATGTATGCTAGCATGTGTAGCAGGATAGCATACTGTATACCAGCAGACCGCACATGCTACGTCAGGGCTGAAGAACACGGTCCTCCGTGGAATCATCAGTCAGTATCAGGTTTAAAAACACACACCTGCAAAGAATGCAGATAAAGTGCTGCATCCCTGCAATATTGATCCTGATCACGGCCAATATCAAACGGGTGTATCCCTGACCCGTAGCTCATCAAATCTCATAGAAAAAAAGAAAATGAATGACTCTGCGTGGAGAAGCACCATGGCTGACTGACCACAGCCTCCTCACCCAAGATGTGTGTGATGTGTTCCCTGCTGTGGTCCACAGCAGCTGACCAGGTGGAAGAGACCTTGTACCGTGTATGTGTGTGACTAAAATGTTGTTTCGGGGGAAGATTACTCCGTTAACTTTTCTTTAAACTTTCAGTAATACTATTATGGACGCCAGGGAGACGTCAATCAAACGAGGTGTTGGTACACACCCACGCAGTTCTAACCAGTAGAACGGGCTCCAAAGTCTCTTTTAATAAACGTATGGCAACACGTGTTCCCTGATTATTCCTGATGCTTAATGAGAGGGCACACAAACATCTAATTACTGATGAGAGCTGTTGAGTAGGGGTTATATAGTGGCCACATCTGTATATAGGATCACTGGCACACATACAGTGTGTCTGTAAAAGCTGGGATGTATAAAAGCATCAGCTATGTACATCTCTGACATCTCTAACTCTCTGAATACACCCACACATACACACATACTCATACAGTACGTGCATTGCTATACTTGTGACTTCTATAGTATAGACTTATGGGAACACCCCATATACTGTACATGAGAGAGACGTATTATATTGTATGGGGAGCGAAGGAATCGTAGTGATATTTCTCCAACTGACAGATTCACATCTAGTTTTGTGTTATGCTAATAGGGCCGTGCCATATCGTATAGCCCATGATATACCAGTACAATTTATCCCCATGATAAAAATTTGTCATGTTGCAATATTGAAGATATTTCCTGTTGCTGGCCAGAAAGATACTGTTAAATTATAGCCTACGATAGTAAAATATCCTATATTTCCAAGAAATATCGTCAACAAATGTAGTCATATAGTTTTAAGTCAAAACCGCCCATCCCTAATGTTCTAATGATGTCTGAAAACCATGGGTTTAACCAAAGTGTAACATTGCATATGGATAGATGTGTGCATACATATCCTTGTTGAGCCACCTGCATCCAGTTAGCACACAGGGAGAAAGAGTCGTGCATGAAAATTGTTAGCTTGTGTGTGTGTGTGTGTGTGTGTGTACACTTGTTATCGGCATGAGTGTTGCTGGCTTCTTTTAGGTTTCTATTCTATAGATATGTAGGTTCCCTTCAGCTCCTATACCGCTTCCACACCAAAGCAGCATGCTAAATATCACCACAACCACACCAGCAGACCTTTGCAATTACTGGTCACTTTAATTAGGAGATTGCCCTTTTGGCAGTTTATAGCATGTGTGAGCAGACCACAGCCTATCAACATCGTTGTTAGCCCACCACCCCATTCATTTGGACCAGTACTGCCTCTGTTTGACTGTGTTATTGACCCTGGCACACTCACTATACAGTACACAGTAGATGTAGTACAGTTTGAGAGACAGTCAGTGCATCACCTGAAGCCAGATGAAGGGCTGCAGAGTGTTTTTACGTAGCATACATTCAGCGGAATGCTTAAGCGAAGACCAAGATGAACCACATCATCACATGCGGTGTAGCGGGATGAGATAAGACTCATCCCACTTTAAAGGCCCAAAGTCTTTCCACTACTAGTCGTACATAAATGGAAGATAAAGTTGTCGCAGCAGTGTACTTACTTGACTTTCATGTTCCCTAGTCAATGTATAAAAAAAATCTAATATATTCAAATTAGCTTTTAACAAGCTTGTAACTGCACTGCTCTGCTACAAAAAATGGTGCACGTGCAATGTGTCGTCTATCTTTATCTGCTGTTATTTTGTTTCCTATTTTATTTCATGTGTTATCTCATTTCAATATCATTATGTATCTGGCACACCGGATTAGCATAGTTCTGTACGCATGGTGCTGACATTCTGACATAGCAACAAAAAAGATAAGGGAAATGCCGTATGCATCTGTTTTAATGTTTTAACCTGTTTCCTTCCTGCATCCTGTCATTATCATCATCATCATTATCCTGTTGCCTGGCTGTTGTCTCCTGTAATACCCAGCGTAACCATGCCATCACAGACAGACAGATTGTGCATCAATGCTACAGTTGTGTGCATCATACGCGTTTATTTTTTATGCTGTGATGTTAGTAAGCGGTCCATTGCTCTTGGTGTACCACCAGCAACTGTTCCTTTATGCGGCTACCGGTCTAAACTTGGGGACACCTAATCTGACATGCCAGAGTAATTGTTGTCACAAGTCCATCTGGGGAGCCGTACATTGAAACTGTTTGTGAACGGTTGTTCTTTCAAAAAAAATACTTGGCCGTTGATTGGATGAACCATCTGGTCGTTTTCACTGTCGGCACCATGGTCGGCACACCTAAACCACGCCCGTATAGCTATAAACACCACGCTGATTGGAAAGTTAAGTTGCTACTTGAACACATTCAAAATTATTCTAAGGCTTTCCAGACTGATTCTCACGGCAAAATTAAGATGAAGCTAGAGGACACCAGTCTATCAAGGGAACCACTATCAGGGAATCTCCCAGCTTCAGGATTCCAGTTCCTCACGGAGACAACGAGAAATAAATAGACAGAGGGGATGGGGAGCGCATGGGTGAGGATGGAGAGGGGGAAAATTACAGCGAGAGGGGAGGTAGAACAGCTCTGTTGCTTTGATCACAGCTGGTATGTTTCTGGAGGAAATATTGAAGGTGCTAGCATGGTACACGGGAACATGATGATGCTCATATTTTATTAAGGTTGGGTTACATGTAGATGTGGTCAGATGCCTGTAAGTCGATATTCCCTTGCAAGAGGCTGAGCAATGCTCTGTCATGTCTAATGCCTAATGTTTTTGGGAAGCTTGCTTTGACCAAAGAGTGAGCCAAACCCTTCGCCATGATGATCAGTTCTTTATTTGTCTTGTAGTGACCAAACATCGCCTTCAGAAGGATTCAGACCTTCAGTCTTGTTCTACACTCTCTTTTACAATGTTTCTGGTTGAATGTATTTCTGTTTCTCTTAAATTGCATTTCCATATGGCCATACTGTATGTTTTGTTAGGTTTTAAAGGGTTGAGTAACAGCTCAGAAGTTCCTTTCTCCAAGCTTGCATGCCAAACTTGGCCGAACTGATCACATGGAAAACGCACTAAGTGCTATTTCTTCCACAGGTGGATAGGGTTGCCATCACCGGTGTGCCCTGCCAGAGACACCAATCAGCTGGATGCAGGGCTGATGTACGGTAGGTAACATCACTCGGCGTACAGTGTAAGGTGACGTGAGAGAAAATGAAACAAGGTGTTATGAATGATGGTGCTGTGCTGTTATAATGTAGCTGTTAGAGGTGGAAATGGCGGTAACACGTGTGTGTGTGTGTGTGTGTGTGTGTGTGTGTGTGTGTGTGTGTGTGTGTGGGGGGTGGCTTTAGGCCTAATGAATAAATCAACGTGCCACAGAGCAGGCTGGTCCATAGAGGCAGATGAGAGAAGGTCGCTCCTCCGGGGGTAGGGGAGAACAAAATGGATGAAGGGTGAAATATAGAATAGAGAACTTGCTTGAAACAAACCATTACCAAATCTCAGTATCGTTTATAGAATATATTTTTTTCTCTCTTCCAATCCATTATTGAAATTCTGATTGAAATGCATCAATAGCTACATGTGCAGGACAGACAAGAGGAGCAAATGTGGTGTGTGTGGGGGGGTGGTGAAGAGGAGGGGTGTCTCTAACCAATCAACGGCTACAATAAGAAGTATTGATCCAATGATAATTTGCACAATTTATCTTCAGTTTTCTACATCTGAATTGTGTGTGTGACTGGGAGTAAAGCGATTACATTTCATACAATTATAAACTATAATAAATAAATAAAAACAACTTTTAGACACAAAAAAGGGTTAGATTACATTTTATTAAGGTCCTTTCATGTTGCCCAGGGCTAAGGCAACGGTTAGCCCTGTAGCAGCCCTTAATAAGGACTATGCTAAATGTTAACCTAACAGCGAGATTTGGAGGGGTTCTCCTATCGCTATCAAGGCAGTTAAGGTGTAACTTCACCCCAGCTCTTAGCCTCTAACCCATTGTACTTGATAAAAATGCTAAAAGGTAGTCAAGGAGCCGAGTAAGGGGAGGGGAGGGGCTGAGAGGGGGGGACTCCATTAACATCAATTGATTTTGATGATCCACAAGTGCACCAAAAGTACAGTTGGAAGCCATCAAGGACCTTGGGCGATTTCAAATTGATATGACGTTTAGAGCCATTTTCAGGCCTCAAAATCATTTTTTTTATTTGGTCAATATTAACACCAGCTTATCACAGTGTCATCACAGTTTAGCGCTATTATTTTGAATACAGCTCAAAAAACACAATAGCGTGCATTTTTAACGTTAGCGTGAGTAAGGGGTTCACAGCGAGTGGGATTAGGAAGAACACCTTGTGTATTATGTGTTGTCACAGCCATTCAACACACCAAAGGTGAGGGTCGAAACTGCCGGATGACAAACTCCACAGAAAAGGTTGATCTATAATCTGAATAAAGAGTGGACCGAGATATACACTGCAAAAATGAACATCTAACTTAGTGAGATAATCTTGTTTTTCAATTTTAAAATCTACTTGGACTTGTTTCTAATATAAATGGCTTATCTAGTGACTTAAATTAAGTAAATCTGCAATTAATTTAAGAAATCTTATCAAGTGAATTTCACTTACTGCACTGGAAGTAAAAAACATTGTTTTAAGCAAAAGAAAGCTCATAACTAATATATTTACACTTATATTTGATAGGGCATTTTTTGCAGTGTAAAGCACGGCGAAAGTTCAGGCAGGTCACGAGTCACTGACAGACCAGCTGACTGTTGCTTTACACGCATTGGTCAACGATTTGAATGTGTTTATACTTAAGATGGTTATACCTGCCCCTTCCCATGACGCTTCTCCTGCTAGCCCATTAGCTCCCTCCTCCTCCTCCCCCAGCACCTCCTTGTTCTGTTGTGCGTCTGTGTTGCTCGTTGTCTTTGTGGCTTGCTCTGTTCTGTACCTGTGGGGGGAGGGGGCTCTAGCTGCTCTCCCTGCCTGTGGCTTTCCATGCATGCGCACGGAAATGGCTTTCCATGTGTATACATGGAAAGGGCCTAACATGTATACACATGGAAGGGCAGGGAGCTCTCAGAACAGAGCCATACCTCTGAATGTAAATAATTAGGCTAATCAATATTACAAAGTAGTCCTGACTGAAATATTCAGTCAGTCCTGTGACTGTATTGTTGCCCATGTCTTCTGATGGGGAGCCATAAAGCACACTTTAACATTTGCTCATGGATTCTGTGATGTTAAGAATTTAGACAGGCGGCATGCCAAGTGTTTTCATCACATGGGTGCGAAGGCTGAAGCTTTTCCGTCGGATATCTATCAACGGGTTGATTGAAGTGGGATCAGGTTTGCAGAGAGCAAGACACAATATTGTGTTGAGACAAAACAGAGACGTCTTAATCCATCCCATTGACGCAACGGCCTGCTTTGGAGTGCAAGAGTGATCTTTTCAGAGGGCGGGACGAGAGAGACAACTAGTGGGCAACTAACATGACGTAATGGGTACTGCGTCACCTCTTGCTGGACTGACAGGCTTCTACACATTATACGTACACACACGCACACGCACACACACACACACGCACACACACGCACACGCACACGCACACACTCACACACACACTTCATTCTTATCCAGAGACAAAAGCATTTGATTCCTTTCCCTCATGTTCACCTGGCTACTTTTTCATATCCATCATTTGTGTTACGATAATATGATTTGTGTTCTTTATGGAAGATGGGGATCCACTCCAGGTGCATTACCATACTGTAACGTATTGGTGTAGTACGTTTACATTAGGTCAGGAGTAGGATTATTGGTTTGCTTGGTTTTCCTCCTGTCCTCCCCATTTGTTTGAGTCACCTGCTACCACCGGCGTGCTGCCAAGTACTGAGCCAAGTACTGTATTCAGTCAAATGCTGTTGGGAAGTAAGGCTGTACGCTGCAAGTGCTGCAGTTTGGGCTACACTGAGCTACATTTGGGACATTTTTATGGTATTATTTTTATTGGTAGTGTAATTACATGGAAATATAGTGCTGTCAACAAGCTAGCATGCATTTTTCAAGGCAATGTCAAATAAGTAATCTTCTTTCTGAACAAAAAATATGAGAAAAAAAATAGAACATACTACAAACTACTTACAAAGCTTTTTTCATGAGATTAGTTTCTAATATAAATGGCTTATCTAGTGACTTAAATTAAGTAAATCTGCAATTAATTTAAGAACTCTTATCAAGTGAATTTCACTTACTGCACTGGCAGTAAAAAAAAATTGTTTTAAGCATAAAAAAGCTCATAACTGCTCCTTTCATAGCAAGCGGCCAATGAGGTATTTGTTTTATCATTTCATGTTTGTGCAAAACGTCATGTGCGTGCATGGCGATATACAATATGTCAATGCATTTTATATTATGTGATTCAGTTCTCACGGCGGACGTACTGAATAAATAAACGCCTGTTTCAAAAGAACCGACCTGTGTCAGTGATGTTGTGAAGGGAGCTACACTTAATATATAGATATTTTCACAGTCTTATACTTCAACTAATGCATGACGAACTGAGACTTTCTTCACTCTAAGAATTTTCTTTTAAATAGACAAACATCATATACTTTAATCAAGCTACAGATGCATGTATACGACTATTCCACTTATCTGTGCTTTTTTGAGATGGTGATGAAATGATGATGAAATGCAAACACCAAAGTTAATGGCAAGCAGTGCATTTAACAACGTGATGTCCTGAAGCGAGGCAGAGGTTGTTTTTATTCTTTAAAGGTAAAGACTTGTGCTCTTCACAAGGACGTAAGGAGGTGCTTGTAATTCTTGGCATTGAGGAACTCCTCCGATCCTTCTGATTATATATAATGATCCTGTGGTAGGCTGGGCAGAGGTCATGTGACCAGGGTGATGACCTCTAGGTTCTATAATAGCTGATCTAATTGGAATATTTACTCTGTTGAGATTCTATCGATCTGATACCTTAATTACTTTAATATGTGCATGCGTTGATGTCTCCGCTGGTCCACAAAATGAGTGTTGTTTTAATTAAAGGGATATGCAAACATTCATTTTCCACATATGTCCAGGTTTGGGATCAGGTATTTCACCCGGTCACAGTGCTATTGCAGTAAAGTATAGTTTGCATACAGTATATATATATTTATATTGCAGCTTTCATAGACAAGAGGTCACAAAGTGTTTTACAGTAAAAACAACTAAAGATACATAATATAAATATCAATGATGGGCAAGCTACATTGAAAATGTAGTGAGCTAAGCTACCAGTTACTCTACGTTAAATGAAACTTAACTACACTGAAGCTACCCCAAAAGAAATGTAGCAAAC
>JAODUK010068801.1:0-10631 GCA_027564635.1 Typhlichthys eigenmanni
CCCCCCCCCCCCCCGAAACACGGGCTACCACAGTGTTTGAAGAGTATATTGGGACAGTAAGACATGTGTATTAATTGCCTAATCATTTGTTTGTACAATTTCAACTACTCACATTACTGCCCCTCTGAGCGGCACAGTAAAATTAAACTCTCGTAAATGATGTCTCAAATGTTTTATTTGAACACTCCACCTTCTGGTTAATGTAGGTATTACAAGCCGAGCCATTTTCTTTATAATTTAAAAATATACTATTATGTTTTTAGAGAATTACATTTTTTTTCCGCTAAATGTTTGTCAAAATACTATGCCAAACATGTCGAAATTCATAAAGGCTCAACGACTACCGTACATCCCCCATGAATCTGTCTCGTGTTTATAATGAAAGGTCCGATATACGGTATTTCCACAGCCTATACGATTCGAGCATACTGCTTGCCGCCGGTGTGACGGTGACCTCTGTTGGAGTTTAACCAGTAGCGACTTTGGTCGCTTTCTCATCTTGTGGGCCGAAATACAAGCGAGGCGACCTGCTTGATTCACCGGCGTAAAAATGGGACTCAATGGAAGCACGACGAAGAAAGTGTCATTCGGACTGGACGAAGACGAGAAGGTCACTGTCCTTCAAGGAGTAAAGGTAACGCTGTCGCCGAAGTTCAGGGAGAACGTTTAAATACAGTAATCATGTCATTGAACACGGAGGGACACCTTACGGATATTACTGGGTTTAGGGGTTACGGTAGTTCATTTTAAACCTCAACTCAGGCGGACTAGGCTATACCTGGCTAGCTAGTAGGAAGGGCTGGCTGGAGTTGCTGCTCACTCGCATGTCCATGAATGCAATTTCCCTCGTCTTAAGTCTCTATGCTATGAACGGTATCGTTTTCTTGAAACGAGGGTAGGCTACAGCAAAGAGAAATGCGTTTGCTGGCAGGCTACATGCTCGCTGTCCACCCCGCCGACACTGACAGCGAGCATGTAGCGTGTATTTTCCGCAGCCATGATGTAGCGAAAGGAAAGCAGGGAGAGCGTAAACACATTGAGATGAACGTCAACGCTGTGGCGCTGCGGGCTAACGGTTCACGCTGCACTGCACTACAATGCGATCGTGCTAATTACATTGGCTGATTGTAAACGTAACTCATTACTAGGCGTTAATTATTACAAAAAAAAAAAAACTAACCAAGATGCAGTATCTGTGTAATTGTTTACGTGTGTGTGTTGTGTGTATTTTTTTTGTCAAGCTAACTCGAGATGTGCGGCGACGAATGGGAGAGTCACAGGACTGTGGCAGTTTAAAGACACCACCCTCACAATCTCAACATGACAAAGCGTCCACCTCAAGTATGTTAACTGTTCACAGCATAACAAAAATGGCAAACAAATGCTATGGTTTAAGTTATTTTATTGTACGTGCTGTGCAAACATTACAAATGCTCAAAATGCAACTAACTTAAAATAATGTCAGTAATTCAAATAGGCTATCATCACTTAAAATAGATGCATTTTACTGATGTCATTTATCCATCACTTTTTCAGGTCCAAAACCAGCTGGACCTTCTCTTACAGAAATTCAGGAGGAAATGCGCAAAAGGTAGGTAAAACGATTGTGGTGTGTGCATATTCCAATTTCCAATTATACTACTTCTCGAAGTCAAACCCTTGAGGCTAAACCATTCTGACCATCAAAACTTATTCTGAGAATTATCACATCTTTAACACAAGCTATCAGCCAACATAAGATATACTAAACATTTATTTTTAACATTGTCCGTTGTATAGATCATTGAGGTATAGCCAATTGAGGTTTATCTTATTAAGCCTTATGTGTTGTCACCTGAAACTTACACCTGTTGTGTTGACAGATATAGAAATGATCAGACACTTGACTGTGTGTGTAATAGTATGGTGGAATTACATGCTGAACAACTAATTAAGTACTGACTTAAACTCAGAGGTGTCAAAAGTACACAGTCATTACTTAAGTAGAAGTACACATGCTTGTGTAAAAAAATGACTTTGGTAAAAAGTACTGATTCAACTTCAGTAAGTAAAAGTAATAAAGTGCAGGCTCTAAAATGTATTGAAAAGTAAAAAGTATATATTTTCTAAGTACAACATTTGAACCAACAGTTTCAGGGCAAAAGCTAACAACCTCGATTAACATTTTAATAAAATGTAATCAAATAATGTTATAATATATCCTAATATATCTTTGCTAGGACCCAAAACTGCTCTTGAAAACTCAACAGCAGTATATGTGGGTTAAACTGGATTATTGCTTCGACACAAAATTGATTCAATATAAGGCCTACATTTTTCACATTTAATGGAATAATTTCTCTCAGACATAGTCACAACCAAAACTATATTGTCTACAAGACAATTAGCACATTTATGTTCTTTTTGAAACTGTTCAACTTTCATTCAAAATGTAATGAGTAGAAAGTACAGATATTTGTGTTATGTAAGGAGTAAAAGTAAATTGTTGAATAAAGTACTTGAGTAAAGAACAGATGCCTAAAAAAGCTTCTCAAGTACAGTACTTAAGTATTTGTACTTAGTTACTTCCCAGCTCTGCTTACACTGTCCTCAACATATACCAAGAGTTATGTCAGGTTTATGTGTCTATTCTTCTTGAAGGATGCGATTCATGGGGACTAGTAACTGGCACTGGCGGCATCAGAGGGGTGTCCAAGGTGGCACTGCCCACCCCTGATATCTGATTGGCCACTCTGGGTGCCACCCTAACATTTAATTGGCTAACACTGGCAGTTTAACTATTTCTAACCTGACACATCATGCAGCAAAATCATCTGGAAGCTGCGATAAGAATCTTCTCGCCCGTGGATTTGGTTTTATATTTTGTATCATATCTTCAGAAAGGTAAATGCTAGTTTTTTCCCTCATAATCCAGACAAAGTCGTGTTGGACATATATAACATGCCTTGCATAATGGATTCTCCTATGTTTCTAGTCATGGCATAGGTTTATATTTGGTGTCATATTTAGAACGGTAACAGATAGAAACTCACGTTTTAACCTCATAATCCAGATACTTTGCTGAAGAGCTCGACGTATGACTCGACATAACAGCGGCTGTACAGGACAAAGCTAGAATTGTCTATAAAATACCTCGCATTATGCTCTCAAATAGTGTTGAAAACAGCATAATTTATATTTTATATAATAACTTTGGAATGGTAAAAGCTAGAACAGTTTTCCCCCGATAATCGAGACACTACGCTGGAGAGAACGGGATGTGTTTTTTGGCGTAACAGGGTCTGCACAAGACAACGCCAAATCTGTCTCTAGAATCTCTCACCTAAAAGCAAAACAATACACCCTGAAAAAGACAGAAATTAAAACGTATAGAAATACTGTAAATGGATAAAAGCATACCACAAGGAAAGTATTGGCTTAAGAGCACATGCACATACATTATTAAAATTCTGTATTTCTATTATTTTTGTATTTTTATATGACCTCAGAAGAGTTTGAATGTTTGTCAAGACATTGAGGAATTGACATGTTTCAAACAAAACTATACACAATTGTACAAACTTTTACGTATAAAAACACATAATAGGTGGTTAATATTTTATTGTTTAAAAAACAAACGGTGAGTTAAGTTTCTCAGATATATTTTGTGATAGTATTCCAATTGTAGCTGAGAGGTACTGATATCAGAAACACACAGTAACGCACTTGATAGCTATTACAGAAATACAGTAAGCATGTTACTATAGCTGTTGTCATTTTTGATATGTGTATATGTTATGTGATAAAATTATGTAGGATAGCCATAGGCCCATATCTATTAATGAAAACAAAGTGTTTTCAGTACTGAGTAGACTTATGTGAGTACATTAGCCTACTGTGTGAGAAAGAAAGTTGAGCTGCAGGTCTGAACTTGTTTATTCATAATATGTTGAAGAATTATATCCCTAGTGTACTACACTTTCTGCCAGAAGAACTCTGGGTTAAGTTAATTATCACTATTATTTAAAATAAGCAATCATAATAAGCTCATGCCAGGTTAGGGTTACACACTAATTGTCTGTCATGGTCTATGAACCCCCTGAATTAGCCTTGGCCACCCCATAGTTAAAACTCTAGTTCTGCCACTGGTAACAGCATAAACAATGCAGCTTTAAAGACATCTATGAGGACTTGTCTTGAAAGAGAGGCAAAACTAAACATATGTTTAATTTCCACGCGCACGCTGCGGACACACACATAGTTTGATGTAATTAACAGTATTTAATATTTATATGATGAGGAATTTCATTTGGTTTGCCAATTGCATGAAACTTCTGGCCACTGCCTGCTGTTCCAGTTAGACTGTTTTGTGAACAATGGTAAAAGTCTGTTTATTCCCAGGGCAATTATGGCTATTTCTATAATGGGTTTAATATGTTTTTGAAAATAGCAGATTAAATAGTCCAACACAATCCTTGACTTACTCTTCTGTCTCCTTCCGTCTGCTTATATTATTTTCCAGTCCGATATTCAATTTGAAATGGGCAAATTGAGTTGGACTCAAATTTGTCTAATCTTAAACAGATATCCACATTTTAATGCAGATCATAAAACAATAAAAATGCAAAATCAATGTCAGACTTTAACAGTTTTTTCCCGAGAAGAATGCATTTCGGCCAATTTGCGTGTTGGGCTTTTATTCTCTACACAGACATTATTGGCCAGTACTACTTGGACTAGAAACATATTGCAAACAGAAAACAGGACGCTTTTGGTACTAAGATCTCATTCAATTGCGTACAGTTTCTGCATATTAAGTTTCTTTCCCAATTTTTTTTACCTCTCTTAAAAAAAAATGTAAATCCTATTCTGCTATTATGTATTTATCACTTTAGTATTAGGCACTTAGTATTCAGGCCATTAGGAACTTAGTTTGATGATTGATTGATTGATTGATTGATATATTGACATGATGGTAGACATGACAAGATGCTTTAACTATTCTGATATAATATTGGTTAATTGCTGGTGTATGACCTGTCAAACTATTGACAAATGCACTACATCTAAGTTGCTTTAGATAAAAGCGTCTGCCGAATACCGTAAATTATATGCAGACATTCGTGTCCATATAGATTAACACCACAGTAACATTGAACAAAAACCTTGTTGTCGTTTTAGATTTGAGCAGGAGCAGGCGCTGGTACAGGAGCAACTGACCAAGCTGGCCCAGAAGGAGCGGGAGAGAGAGAGGATGGCACAGTCACAGGACCTGGGTGACCTCACGCCTGAGCTACTCATTGAGAGGGGCAAGGCCCACGAAGAGTTGGAGAAGGCTAAAATACTGGTGAGTGATTGGAAGTCATGCTTAAAGGCATGGTCAGTCGTTCTCGAGAATGCTTGCTAACTTCAAAACAGTATCCCTCCGCCATGCCTCCCCACACATCAAAAGGCATTGTGAAGCAAAGCGTTGTACTCTGGTAGTGCCACGGCTGTGTGGATGCCTATGTTCTTATTTAGGGAGCCAGTGCAGTGTAGAAGTATCGGATAATTTTTTCAACATGCACAGAGAACAGTAAGCTATAGTGAAATGCAAGGAGATATTTGGTGAATTTGACAACATGTGTATTAGCTTACAATTAGCTTGCAATAGCTGACTATACCTTTTAAGGCCCAGGCATATGCAGGACTGTGCACTTGAGGTAAATATTGTCACGTAGACTGTCCGCGCATTGACTGCGCATGTGCGACAGGCTGAAGGTCAAGTGAGTGGAATCGGAAGGCCCCCTAGCGGCTGAAGTCTCCGTTTAGAAACAGATCCGTAATGTTTTTAACATTTTTCAAACTTTGTCGGCTTCGCTGCAGCCTGCTCCATTCATATAACCGGAAGTTAGCAAGTTGCAGCAAAATCATCTACATTTATGGTAGTATATTATCACCCGTTCCTGCATACTGTAGATATAATTTCAGTAGAACGTCACGACGTGAATAATATTTTATAGTTGCAAACTGTAGGCGGGCTACATGTTTTCGGCAATTATTTATGTGTGCGTCTACGAGAGCGAGACAACGAAAGCATCCACCCTGCAGCTTGGTTAATGTTCAATGTGTCAAGGTTTTTTTATAGAATTATAGGATGCAGCTAATTCCAAGTCTGATATGGGCTTTTGCACAACAAAACTCCAGACCATACTTGTATAAATGCATTCACCCCATCTAGGGATGGGACTATATATGATATTAACGTTTATCAGGCTGAAAATACTGACTATAATCGTATCGCGGTGAATGTCCATTATCGTGATAATCATGAATATCTTCACAGCTGTGGAGCTCACTTGTGCAGTCTAATTGTATTGATTTATTAGCCTGCACCTTTCCTGTCAATCACCACCAGGGCTGAAGGCGCAATATCGTCTATTGCAATTTTTTTTTTTTGGCCAGGATAATCGTGACATTAATTTTTCCATATCGTCCAATGCATATTGCCCTCCCTACCTGAATCTTCCAAAACAAAACATACAAATTTTAGAGCGGACGCATGTAGTCGGAATCCTTTTATCCTCCTTGAATGTTCTCCTCTGCGGTGTTCATGGACAAAGGTAGCCACGCCTGTGTGACCAACAAATTGAGAATCAGTGCTAATGACTGACAGTGCCAATTACGTCGCACTGCTGCCTAATCAAAACTGTTAAATATTGTATTAGCTGTTCAGCAATTTGTCTTAACTAAATTAATAAGAATCTCCTTAGTGTGGTCGTCAAACAGTCCATTAATTTCCATAAATCAGTTTATGTAGGAAGGTCAGCAGATTTAAAATGCTTTTGAGATGTTTAATTAATTATCAAAGGAACAAGCAGGCTACTTGGATAATTATGCCTTATCTGTGGATTAACAGCACTCTCTACTGGTCAGACCTTTCATAGCACAGTTATGTTCCTATTAATATTCTATGCATTCTTGTCAGGTTGCTGTCATTGTTGTTTCATGTGTGTAGCAGGCTTCTCAAGGTGCTGTTATTGTGGTTTACTTTGCATTGGAAGGTCACTGGAAGGTTAAAATGCCCACTGCTCGCATTACATTAAAATACAAGACCAACAAATAATTAACTTATCGGCTTTAGCAGGTTACTGTAATCAATGGCCAATTGTAATCACTTCTCCTCATGGCTCCTGAAGAACACACTCACCCAGCTAGGTCTACACATCAGTATGTCATTTAAACACATCTGCATTGGCTATGAGGCCATTGGAGAATTGAGCATGTGAATGACACAATGGTATCGACATTGTTATTGACATTAATGACTTATTTGGGTGGTGTTCTTGCCAGACATTGATGTTGTTTTCCCCCTCTCATTCATTAATCGCTCACTTACCACCCTTGCGTGCCTGCACTTGCTTTAGCGTCCAATATGTTTACACCCAGACTCTTTTGTTCACATCCACATATGCAGTACTGCATGTCATGAGTTTGATGGCTGGACACATTGCTTTCATGTGTTAGCAACAGAAATATAAAGAGTAGGTCACTTTATTACACATAGCCAGAATAGGATTACAATGCCTCCTTTACCTTGATTGCTGTTCTTGTTCTGTGTCCAAATGGAAAACTGAAGTGTGTGGGAGTCATTGTGTGTACAGACAGCACGCGCGCACACACACACACACACTACATGCCATGAGTTGTTGGGGGGGGGGGGGGTGTATTGTTTGACCATATAGGCATGTTGATGAGCAGCTATTCCCTTCAGTGTTTACCACATTGATATTGCAACACTTGCCACACAAACAGAGCGACATACCTTGGATTTCCCCCAGTGTGTCTGTTTCTCTCTATCTCTCTCTCTCCTCCAATTGATTTGTCCTGCAGTGTTTTCCAAGTGCCAGCTAGCTGTAATGAATATTGAATGAAGCCATTGGCTTAGCTTCCTCTGATAGAGGCTCCCGATGTTTAATGATGTCGCATTGCCATGAGACTTGACGCGCTCTTTCTTCACAGCCTTGTTTTGTACTTTTACTGACAGGACAAGTCAATACACTCTGTGTGTTTGCGTGTGCGTGCATATTTGTGTGTGTAGGATTGTGGAGACAGCGCTAAGGCGCATTCTGCCATTGGTTGGACAGGACCAAGCATATGTTCAGCACCAGCTATGTCTTTGACGAGCTTTGTGTTTGGCAGGTGTTAACATGTTCTTGTCAGCAAATCAGGCGAAACCGCCTTGCATGTGTGTATGTGTATTTTTGTAACCCTTAAGGAAGACGGGTAGTAGGGGTTTTGAAGGTTTACAACTTGCAGGCGTTGACAGGATAGAAATGTCCGTGCGTCCGCGTCGGTGTGTCATCAAGGTGTCAAGAAAGCTACACTAGTTTTCTTTCTGGTGAGGTGTGTAAACATTACCACCCCCCCTTCCAACGTCTTTATCCTTTCACTTGTCCTCCTTCTGAGCTCTTTCGTATTTTTCTCTTTCGTTCTTTTTTATTTCTTACTTTTCTCACACCTACAGTATGTCTCTTAACAGACAGAATGAGAAATTAGGCTTTAATTACGAACCAATATAACTGATAACTATAACTGATAACTAATTAAAACTGGATGGCACCATCTCGATACCTCTCGATACCAATACAGATTCTGGCACTTTTGATATCGGCCGATATGAGTACCGATCCGATTCCAGTGTTAATTTAAGTTTTAATTTAAGTTGCAAAGTAAATGACAACCAATCTATATTTTAGGACTTGGATGCACTTTAGAAACATGCTGCTGATAGTGTGACCTGAGTAGGTTAGTCAGTATCGGACAGATTTTCATGCAAACGTTTTTTAACCATTTGACTAATAGTATTAATCAATCACAATTCGATGGACATTGGTACCTATTATTTTTGGTAGTTCCTGGAGGAAAAAAGGCATGTTCCAGCTCGTAGAGCACCTATACAGAAGTGACGTGACCTGTTTAATAGAATACGGAAGTATGTTCCGCATAACTCATAGACTTATTGATAGATTTTCAACAGTAATTCCAAGCTACCGAGGAGGCATTATTTTTGGCCACTAATGTTTCCTCTTCGATATCTAATGTCATTGGCTTCCTCATTCATTATTATCTTCTCATCCACATATCTTACTTTTCTGTCTAAATCTAACACAACTAAGCCAATCGACACACCGCTCCACAAAATAAACTGAACATTGCACTTCCTGCTACATTTTCGATATACAGCGCAACGTGATATTGCAATAACGATACTGAATTGATATTGTGCACCTACCCCATAGCCTGCTGTAGCGTAGTAATCGTAATTACCTGTATAAATTGGGCAGTTTGTAAGTAACTTTTTTCTACTTTTTTTTTTTTGCACATTTTAACAAAGCCGTGATAATACTGTTAACCATGATCATTTTGGTCACTAAAATCGTGATATGAAATTTTCATCTCTTAAAGACTGTTAAAACATCAAAATGCTTTTAAAATGAATAATAATGCCAGTTATCCCCATTCCTCCAGAGTAACTGTTTGTTTGCATTTGGCCCTTTAATAACTACACATTACTACCCACTGAAACCTGATTTTGCATCAAGGGCAGGCACCTTTTTGATTAAGTTACCTAGGAGACAACGAGCTGCGTTACCATGTAGCTCTCTCTTTTCTTTCACCTTTCCCTCGTTCATTAGCACCTATCCTGCTTTCGTTTTCTTCACTTCCTCCATTGTCTCTGCCTCAGAGGTGTCACCCGTGTCACAAATACAACACTATTAGTATGCACAGGCTTCCACTGTGTTAAATAACACACACACACACACACACACACACACACACACACACAGGAACAAGCATCCATGAAGTAATTGAGTTTCACATGCTGCCAGTGCTGCTGGTGAGAGAAATGGGCTTTTGATATCGGTTGTATGTAAGTGTGTGTGTGTGGGGAGGGGGGTTGTGGGGGATGCTGGATCTTCTGTGTGATCTGATTCTGAATGGGATCTTCAACCAGGCTGTTGCCTTCCTGTGTAGCAGGTGACTCAAGTGGTGGGGGGGGGGGGGCGGTGCGGTGAAACCTTTTCTTGTTGCCTGCATGTTCATTTGTGTTCTATTCATTGGGCTAATGCGCCCTAAAAGGCCAATTTCTACCCGTGAGCCGAAATTCCCCTGATCCTGTAGTTCCCTTGAATCGTCGTCCCTCGTTCGACGTTTATCGTCAACAACAGCGCCGTTGAATAAAACGCTGTACATGTGAAAGAAAACATCTCTTTAAATGGAGTGAAGTCAAAATGTCAAGGTGTTCATCTCTCCAAATCCACACACTGTAGTAGAAAGACTCCTGTAGTACAACAAAGGACATCCTTTTGTTCTGTACATCTCATTTCATCCAACATGCAGGCCAGGTTTCTGAAAAGGCTCTGATCATTACAAGAAATTGTATACTGTACATTGTCATATATGTATGTATAAATATTCTGGTAAATCTCTCTGGTATACGGCTGGCACTAGTAGTAGTACTAGTATCAGAGACTCCATAGGAGGAGGACGAGGATTAGTTTGGCTAGTTTGTCAAAATTTCCATTATAAATAGTGTCCAGTTCTTCTATGAGTCACTAGATGGCACTGTCGAAACACATGTCTTTTTCACATATTAATGCCGGGGGGGG
>JAODUK010068812.1:0-16719 GCA_027564635.1 Typhlichthys eigenmanni
AGGGCTATCTATGAGTGTGATTATACAGGGCTATGAGTGTGATTATACAGGGCTATCTATGAGTGTGATTATACAGGGCTATCTATGAGTGTGATTATACAGGGCTATCTATGAGTGTGATTATACAGGGCTATGAGTGTGATTATACAGGGCTATCTATGAGTGTGATTATACAGGACTATGGGTGTGGTTATACAGGACTATGGGTGTGATTACACAGGGCTATCTATGAGTGTGATTATACAGGACTATGGAAGCATGCTACAGTAACTGTAATTCTACATACACATAAATCATAATCTGGGTATTAATTCACAAAACAAAATCTATTCTCCTCCACTGCTAGTAGGAAAATTGTGCGGTAGCAACTTCTGATGGAAAAACAAAACACATCCCTCTCTCCTGATAGGCCATCGCCTCGCAAAACTTCTAATTTGCATAAGTGTGCTCTGGTTTAAAACATGTTTCTGCCTTCACACACGCCTCCAACTATACCCTGCGAACACAGACTCATGACTCCATAGAAAATGAATGGGGGCGAACTTTCGCTGTGAATATGGCATGTTTGCAGTGCCCGTTATTCTCCAGCATGTGACTACAAATGAGTATGATGCCATGCTATGTGGCTGTCACTGGGTGCATTGTAACGCTGCTTAGGATAACTCGTCCTAACAAATCTAATAAAAACGGTTTAACTCCTGATTCCAACTGACAGACAATAAGGTGTAAAGTGAGAGGGCTACGCATAAGCAGAGAGAAGTATAGGAGGGGTGCTCAACCAATGACAAGAATGTGATGAATAAGTTCTTGCCACTGGAGCACTCAAGGTATCAGGCCGGAATCAACTCATAATTGAAAAACTTCATCCAACCTAATCTAATCCAAACATAGCTGACGTTTGGACGCACAAGGCGTCTTCCTCAGAGTATAGCGTGGTCTGGATATGGACCAGTATTCATAGACACGTAGCCTAACTAGGCAACACCTGTGTCAGGGGCAGAACAGACAATAAGGTGTGCGAGCGTACGGAGAAGGCTCCCAGCCCCGCTTACCCTTCACTCTCGGCCCAGCTCCCCTCTGGGATGGTAGGCAGGCCTGGCACGCTGAAGTGGGCAGCCTGGAGGTTCTGGGCTGTGCGGCGCGACACAATCCACACTAGCTTCTTGTTGTCCGGCTTGCTGCATTCACCAGAGCAGTACTCCGCCATGCACGCACCCACCAGCGCCCTCCAGTGGAGCAGCTCGGCATCACCGATCTGCATAGATGGAGGGGGTGGGGATGTCTGAGAAGCTGGCGAGAGAGCACAACTGTGCCTGTCAGAGGCTATCTATTACTGTCGGCTCACAGCCAAGCGAGCGGTGCTCTCATACTATACAGCTTTGTACACACACCAGGCAGGGGCCGTAGTGAACTACAGTGTCACTGTATGTACACACACCAGGCGGGGGCCGTAGTGAACTACAGTGTCACTGTATGTACACACACCAGGCAGGGGCCGTAGTGAACTACAGTGTCACTGTATGTACACACACCAAGCAGGGGCCGTAGTGAACTACAGTGTCACTGTATGCCACTTCACAGACGTAAACAACGGCAAGGCCACTGTTGGCTGCAGCTAGGCAACGCCTGAAAAATCATGCTTACAATACGCTAAATTCTTATTAGCCGACATGATTAGCTTAGCTAAATGTTGATTCATTGTAGCTTTCGTGGATGAACATGTTCATTATTATTATGGTTAATTCATTTATTACTTAATCCCCAAGAAAACTGACAATAACACATTGAGCACAGTGACCAAATAAACAACGATCTGTATTATTATTAAATCTACCTTTAGGTGCTTTTGCAGTTGTTGCACAACCTTCAACAGGCTGCTGGTGTGCTGCTCTTCGATGTGCTGTGCTACGAGGGAGAGAGCGAGCACCGACGGCTGCAGGGGAAAACAAAACACAGGGCAAAGCATGAGACCCCGGCCGGCACCGCTACGCTAGGAATCTGCCTCCGGAGCAACAGTCCTTACTTTGGCCTTAGAGAAAGCAAGGCGGCATAAGCAGGCTTTGAGCTGGGCTTCCAGTCTGCCAATGCTCGGGATGTCCTCCCTTAAAACAGAGGGGAATCCTCACGTGAAGCCACAGCACGTCTGGCGTCAGAAGACACAACATGCCGCCATGTCAACGGGGACAAGCGAGCGCTTACCTCCCGACGGCCACCAGGGCGGCGTGGTAGAGGTGCAGGAACGTCAAAGCGGTGACGGGGTCCCGGGGCTCCTCCAGATGAAGCTTCTCGGCCACGATCTTCTCCATGCGCCGCAGGTCGGACGCCGTGAACTTGCTCTGGCTGATGCGGATCAGCTCGTCGCTAGGCGACACGTCGCACGCCTCCTCCACCATCTTGGCCGTCATGTGCAGGCAGCAGACCCCGATGCAGGGCAGGTGCTTGGGCTGCACCTAGAGGCACAAATTACCTTTATTATCCCACTAGGGCAGGGGCCTGGGACCTTCAGGGCCTGTGTCCACTAACCGCTGCGCTCCCGGCGCTTTCAGTTGAAAACAGTTTGGGAACTTTTGGAACAGCGCTGGAGTCGTAAATGTCTTTTTATCGCCTAACAACAAACACAAATTAATTATCGTCTTCCCAGGGTTTAGGAGTGTTATTGAACTGCGGGGACAGTGAAATGTTTGGGGGGTGCAGGGGTGGGCGACAAATATAACACATACCATAATCCAAATAACACATACCATAATCCAAAAAATCCAAATGTTTGCTTTCTAACGGCCAAACATTAACCTACAGTATAATTAACCAATTGTGTGGTTGCTATTATGTTAAGCCACCTGCCTATCTGCCTTCTTATATCACCGCCCAGGGCGTTTCAAATCTTTCGGAAGAGATGTTAAACGGGTGTCCTGACTCTCTGTGGTCACTAAAGATTGCATGGCACCTTTTTGCAAGAGTAGAGGTGTTAACCCTGGTGTCCTGGCCAAATATCCAACCTGGCCTCTCATACCATCATGGCTACCTAATCACCCACAGTTTTCAATTGGTTCAACTGCTCTCTCTCCTCGCCCATTGCTGCAAATGAGAATATGTTCAACTTGCCTGGTAAAATAAAGGTTAAAAAAAACTTGCCTAGAAGGTCTTTGGTCCTACTAGGTCAAACTGCTTATTATTATGTACATGGTCCTGGGAGTGCAATATAGCACTGGTCTTCCTAAGGGCCTGGCCCCGTGAAATCTTGCTGACCACAAGGATAGTATTGTAAAACGGTATTTTGAGAGGAAACAAAGATAAAACAGGTCTTTATGTGCACGTGTTACTGTTGACACGTTAAATTGTGATGTGACGTCTTTTCACACCTTCATAATGGCGAGGAATCTGTCCAGCAGATTGACAGCTTGGACAAAGGTCCGGGTGCTATAGCCGAAGAAGCTGGTCAAACCCCACAGCTCCGCCACCTTGGTATCTCTGCATGTCGCAGACACACCGCTGCCATTCTGAAACAGTGTGCTCAGTTGTTAGCTAGCTGGCTAGCACGGCATCAGGTCTCAAATAATAATGACACATCGCACAGGCTAAAAAGGGTAAAGCCAGTAGGTGTACCGGTGGGCGTGGCCTACCTCCGACTCTATGATGTTAAGGCCAGTCTCTCTGGGAAGGAAGCTGGATTCCTTCACACAACATAGCATCAGCTCGTTTAAAAGCGGACTGTCGATGCTAGGAAGGTCCTTCATCCTGAAACGCAACAGAGTTCAGTGTGCTTACAAGTGAGAAACGTACACATTTCTCCGGGAGAGGGCAAGCAAAGCTAGGTCAAAGCACGCCCACTTGGTGTCAGGTGTCGCTTTAGGTCCTCCGCCAGACGATCTCTTCAGGCCGCAGTGCCAGAGACATTTATATACTTTGGTAGAGAGCAGACTCACATAAAATATACTAGTTTCTTACTGTATTGAGTTCGATTATTCGAAACAAACATCTGCTACGTTTGGATTATACGCGCAAAACAAAAAAATGTCCTTAAAGTCAGTCCCAAAATCATTACGGTACAAGGTTAACGCCCCACAAGCAGCTTCAGCTAGAATCTAGGTCAAACACTAACCGAGACAGAATTTAAACATTTTCGTTTTTGTTTTAAACTGTCCCCTCTCCCATTTAGAGATTTGTACGCACGTTTACAATATTATGACTATGTGCATAATACATATCATCTCAGTTAACGGTTACTGAAACTGGGTTACAGATCGAACCACAAGCAAAGAAAATATTAGCAAGCTACTGTAGCTATCTTGACTCGCTGTTATTTCTTACCTTGTCGAAGAAGGCGATGCTGTGCAAAACAATAATATGCATATACACTCAAATAGCCATAGCTTAATGTATTCCGTAGATATATGGTGATTATTTTATCTGAACACGATGTCTCCCGTCTGGAGAGCTGCAGAGACCCGTCCGCCTAGACTTGTCGAGTAAACAACAAAACCGCTATTTGAACTTCAAAACTACAGCAACCGTCATGCACCGCTGCGGCACACTCTTCTTTTCCGGTGCTAGAGTTTTGTATAGTTTACATTTTAAATTTTTATATTTTGATTTTAACGGATGAAAATGTATATGTGTTAAATAAGTAGTAGGCTACCGGGTTTAAATATATATATATACAAATACATAAAACATAAGGTACTTTCTTTCGTTTCCATGGTGATGGAACTTTAGTTTTACACGCGGGTGCGCCACAGGCAACTAGCCAATAGATAGCTAACCTAGCTAGCCACGTTAGCCTGGTGTCTTGGTTTATTATTAAACCACCGACGTGACCAACATGTCTTCAGGGTTCACAATCAGCGGACCATACACCAGCAACAGCGATGCTACTTTTCGTTATGAGGGTGGATCATTCCAGGGAAAGTTGAATTCAGTAGCAGCAGGTATTGTACTCTCTAATATAATGAGAACGTCAATGGACAGGTGCCCAAAGGTGACTGTCCGATAAAAAGGGAATTTTATGATTATATTCCCACATTTTTAACAGGTAAAAATGTATGGATAATTATAATCTAGGGCGGGCCGGTGAAAGACAATAAATGAAGGATAACTTTAATATATATACATTTTGTATTAGCTGTCTATATTGTAGCGACCCGGTAAATAGTTGTTGCGGGGTTCAATCGCCTCTGCCTGCTCTCTCGGCCAATCACAGACATGCATGTAAATTTGGGGTTCGTGCGTGTGGGTGATTGGGGGAAGCAGCGGGGAGGGGGCTGTCCTAGTTGTTTTATCCTGTGTTAGTAAGGATTCGAGTGAGTTGTTGTGGGATTGGGGTGAGTAGCGTGTACGTAAGCTCTGTGGCTACAAGTGTTCTAAACTCAAATAAATCCGGATAAAACTCGTACTGGCTCATATGTGAAGGAGACATTACACTTATAAACCTGACCATCATGTTAGTTAAACTATACGGTACCGTAGTATATTTTCGAAATATCTATATTTTCTATAATTTCCGCTGTGTACGCTGTGTGTTTGTTTTCTATGTCAGATATCCTTGTTTAGCATAGATATTTCTTAAATATACTGTTCCGTACCCTATCTGCCGTATTTAAAATACCGTAATCCTTCATTTCTAGTATTTCACCTGCTCCGTGGCCTATGTGATAATTCATCCATTCATTCTGAACAGTTAAACATGTGGGGATATAACTATATATAACTATAAAATGCACCTTTTCGTTGATATTTTTATCAATCAAGTGATGTGTTGTTCTCAAATGAGCCGGTGTTGGGTTTCCCTTAAATATAACATGCTACGAGAATAAATATCTGCCCTTCTTAGTGTAAACGTTCTCTGTTTAGTTATTGAAGCTATAGCCAGTTAGTATTTTAACCATTAAAATTACGAGTTCAGTATTTTATATAAAATAACTGATGTAGTAAACTCAATGCAAATAGTATGCTAAAGACGAAGACGTGCCTAGCCAGCTAACCTATATTGAATATACAATTATAAATATACAGTAGCTTTATTTTAGCAGGCCTGTGGTCCTTATTGGCTGTATAGGCCATAATTAGACTAATGAAGTGCACCTGGGCAGATCACTTATATAGGTGTGTTGCAGCACGCATGCTGTTTGGGTTCTGCCTTAATTGGGTTAGCATGCAACACATATATTCAGTACATACACACCTCAGCCTATGTTGTTCTGTTTGTTAGTGAAGAGTTTGGTTGGTTGGTTGGTTGGTTGGTTGGTTGGTTGGTTGGTTGGTTGGTTTGTTTGTTTGTTTGTTTGGTTTACAGCCCTGGAGCCAGGTCGTAGACTTGTAACATGGGGGCTCGTCTGGGATTGTGATCTCTTTGTTCACAGGTCGTAGTGTATGGTAGTGACAAGCAGCTTTTCTGGTTACTTTGGTGCTCCTGGACAGGATTGGTACTTCTATCTATACCACCACATTCAATTTGTTTGGAGGAGTCTTCCCTGGTAGGTTGAAGCAGCATTGTCTACCGTGTGTGGACGTGTTGGTTTGTTATTTTTGTTTGTTATTTTTGAATGGGGAGTTGGCTAGAGACTTTGTCTCGTAAGGGGGCATTCCTTGACTGTCTAGGGGGGTTGTCAGCTTGCTGACCGCCTCCCCGGGTCTTGGGTTAAATGCTTAATCCATCCCACCAACAAACTGTTCGAAGACTAGGGTTGAGAGAGTTAGAGGGAAGATGACTCTTGGGTTTTGGATGTTGGGTAATTTGGCTGAATGAGTTGATGTATACAGACTGGCACTGTTGCAGATTCAGCTTGTGTGGAATTCCAGGAACTGGTGTAATGTTGAAGATGGTCGGTGTTGATATTTGGGGAACAGACTATCTGAATCCCTCTGCAGGTCTGCACTTTTCCATCAATCTTTGTTATTGAATATGGTCCCAAATATTCATCTAGTTCCCCCCCTTTCCTCTGTTGGCTTAATACACTTTTTCTCAGCACTCTGGCCTACAGAGAAGGTCACCTGCTCCCCTAGGGCCCTTTACCTCTTCTACATAGTCTTGGGAGTTTGTAACATTTTGCATCACAATTTCACTTATAGAATCCTGCCTCTTCAGGTCCATGGTCCATCCTCTGCCCTCATTCACTGAAAAACAAAGGTTATCAGAACACGTCAGAGAAAAATGATAACTAACCTCATAGCTCTCAGGGATCTCTGTAAAGTAATGCGCCTCTCTCCCAAACATAAGATAGTATGGCGAGAACTTTGTCGTCATTTGTTTTTTTAGTCGAGACCAAAAACTTCTGCATCCAAATAGTGGGGCCATGACTCTGGTTTGTTTTTAACCAGTTTGCCAAGAGTTATATAAATGATAGAGGTATAATAATAAACCCACACAACATAGATGGTATACATAATTCTTAAGTACCACTATTTTGCCTACCCATTAAGTATTTCTACAAGTCCATTGGTTTGGGGATTGTATGTGGCGCACAGGCTCATTTTGATCCCCAAAATATCACATACCCCATCATTAAGCTTTGAGGGAAATTTTCTTTAAATGTTCACTAGTCAAAATATTATTGTAAGTGTGAAAATCGATTAGTTCAAAAGTGCGAATGCAATATATTGGGCATGTTTTATAGAACAACTCTGTAAGGCTAATAAATACAATATCTCACAAAAGTGAGTACACCCCTCACATATTTGCAAATATGTGAGCATATCTTGTCATGTGACAATGAAGAAATTACATTTTTCTGCAATGTAAAGTAGTGATTGTACAGCTTGTTGAACAGTGTAAATTTGCTGTCCCCTCAAAATAACACAACACACAGCCATTAATGTCTAAACCGCTGGCAACAAAAGTGAGTACACCCCTAAGTGAAAATGTCCAAACAAATGCTGTACTATAGTATTTATCATAGCAAAATGTTTTATATTTATCTTTATATTTGCCTATGTACCGTACAATGTAAGATGTCCTTGAGTGTTTTGAAAGGCGTCCTGAAATCTAAGTTATTATTATTTAGGTTTTATTATGTATTGTTTGTGTGGCATGGTTACACTTTTTTGTGTTGATGTGACAGAAACACAGAGGACATGCCAACCAGCACAGAGATTCAAGAATCTGAAACTGGATATGCTGAGGTGGTTAAATCCTTCAAATGTCCCGTGCTGGATGATGCTAAACTATTATACCGGTTTCAAATATTATTCTACAGTAATTTCTAGTTAATGAACAGTATATAGCCAAACACATTACAATTCTGGTACATTTTCTTTGTCCCTGTACAGTGAAGAGCTTGATAGACGTACCAGAGAAGCCCAGATGCTTCAAGAAGAGGTGGAAAATGCAACAAAACAAGCCCTGGAGAGTATTGGCTGCATATACCACAGTAATAACACACAGATATGCTACAAAGGTGTTATAACTACAGGTGAGTGCATATGATTACATTTATATTGGTCTATTAATGAGCTGCCTAAAACCGCAGACAGAACATGGTAAGGATAAATAGATACAAACTGTATTGTGTGCACGTTTTAATGGGTGGTTGTGTCTCGCGTGTAGATTCACGTGCCCAGCCAGCGATGAGGCCTCTAGCTTGTGGCATGGCTCACCTGTGTCTGGACAGAACCCAGGATGGCATAAACCACCTTGGCGAGGTGGTGGACAATAGGACAGAGTGCGGCTCTCAGCAGCCGTCTCAACCACAGACACAACTCGGCGAGGTTTGGAGCCTTTTGTTTTATGGTGACGTGCCAAAACGGGATTTTTTTTTTTTAATTAGTCTAGTTTGCAAATATAAATAAGGATATTAGACCAAACATCGGCAAACATACAGTAGTATGTAATGTAGTAGCCTACATTATAAACTGCACTTGTTTGTCTACAATTGTGATTATTCGGTTTCAAGAAACAATTTCAGAACGTCAAAGACATACCATGGGGAAGAAAGTATACATATTTGCATGTTATGAATATTTCTCATCCAGATAAAAGCAGCTTATAGGACGTCAAGCACTTTTTGGCAGACAAGCACTTTTTGGCAGACGATCAAACCGGCACAAACACAAGTACTGACAGGTGTTTTTCATTCCTGCTAATCTTGATACAGCCACCGGGCGGCGGTGGTGAGCTGCCCCAACTACAGGAGGCCCATATGTCTGGAGACGCCCCGTCTGTTCTCAGGTAAAGCCAATGCTCCAGCAGATGGGCACCAACATTGACCTTTGACCCTGTATTTCAGCTACTCTCACCACAACACACCTTCCTATCCTCAGAGTGAAGGAGTCACGGCAACGCTCCGAGCCCATGGAACAGGCGCCGGGCATGCTGGGGGATCTCCACGGCGACCGGCGGGACCAGGATGGCATCAAGGCGTGCGTCGGAAGGACAGCAGCGTCCATGGAGCGAGCCGTAGAAGAGGTGTACTCCATGCTTCTGTCCCATGGGCCGCCGGGCGGGGGCGGGGACGGGGGCGGAGCTAAGCATGGCACCGCCCCCCACGCTGCCAGCGAGAGGCGGCTGCCGCTACGAGACCTGGTTGTGACGGTGCTGCAGCACCTGGAGCACCACAACGCCAGCCTGAGGCAGAGGCTCACCTTGGTAGGCTGCAGGGGGCGTTCAGGTGTTTGTGGCGTTTGTCTATCTTCTGATACCTGCTGGTCAGTTGCAGTATGCATGCAGGGGGCTTTAATGTGGGGTGCTGGGGGAGCTATCTCACACAATTGAGGGGTGTACGTTTAACATGTGTAATGTACTGTAAAATATCATATTTGAGTTAATTCCTCTTATTTATTTCTGCGTTGTGAATCATCCTTCGGTGTCAATCACTATTTGTTGTAGGCAATGGAACAACTGGAGAGAAGACAGAATTGCAAATCCAAGCGTAAATGTGGGTGAGTACATCAAGGATGTAAACCACAGTCATGACCAGTAGGTGGCGATGTTGATTGTCAAATGTATTCAGTGTCAAAGAAGTTCTTCTCGAACAAGTGAAGCTGGAGTTCACAAACTATCCTTTTGTCTTCACGTTTTACATTTAGAGCATTTAGAGCGTTGCTTTAGCGTTTACCAGTAACCTTTAATTATTTATTAGCGGACTAGGTGCATCCAGCAGGTATTTATTAAATGTAGCAGCGTGTCATCAAGGCTAGCCTATTTCTACAACATGCCTTAAATATTAACACACCACTAGTCTACAACAACAGTCTACATATTTGTAACACAATTCCTCTTAGAGAGGATCTAGCAGAGTACTGTATATTAGTTTAGGGATTGTAAATGAGAACTTGGATAGTGGGAGAGTTATAAGGTTGAGAGATCTGTGGCCGAGGAATCAATGTGGATTCTGAAGAGGTGTGTCTCAAGTCTTGTGGAAGTTGGGTAGTTAGTTCCCATTGTAACATTAGGTAGTACGTTTGAATGGATGGGTTTGATGGATTGATATACTGTATATAGTAAATGTATGTAATTAATCTATCTTTGTCTTTTAAAATACCTTCAGATTCCACACTGGGATATTATTGTTGTTATTTTTTTGTAATGTAATATCCTCCATTCACTTGTGACTCAGTCCTTTTACTGGGGAACAGCTTAACTATCTGCGTGTGTATTTGAACACAATAACACTTATATTGTGTTGTCCAGAACACAGAACACAGAGAGTCAGATAACAGAAGTGGATGGTGAACATCTTGACAGACAAGACAAGGTAAGAACACTCAAAACGTTAAATCAGTTCATATGACATTAGCTAGCATCCGGCAACGTTAGCATAGTCGGGCACCTAGCGCGGTTACCGCGGTGACCTATTGGGCTGAAGCACAGATGGGGCAGAGAGCTAGAGGAGGAGTGAGGCAGCGCAGGCTCCTCCCTTGACCAATGCAGGCTTTGTGCTTTACTCAGCCACACCCCCAGGGGGCGGGGACGACGACCAGGGGGAGGAGCCAGGAGGAGAAGTCCAGGAGGAGGAAGCAGGAGCTCCTGCGGGAGAGGGAGCATCAGGAGGAGCTCGCCCGGCAACAGGTGATGGAGACCTGTGTGTGTGTGTGTGTGTGCGTGTGTGCATTCGTTCCCTCTATGCTTATTTTGGATGGCTTTCTGCCACTAGATGTCACAGTAGAGCGGTGTGTCCCATCCCTGGTCCTGGGGACCCTGCATGCTAGACGTCTCTGTCTGCCAGCCATTCATATGACTCAGCTGTGTTGGAGCAGGGAGACGTCTACAACATGCAGGACTGGTCCTCTGTGGTCCCCCAGAACCAGGGCTGGCAAACACTGCTCTTAGAACCAAACAAGTGCTTCCTGGGTTACACACATGCACACATTCACATGCACTAGCATACACAAACACGTGCACTAGCATATACAAACACATGCACTAACATGCACACGCGGCTGGTTTGGATAATGAAACAAAGAACAGGATTAAAACACACAACAGCTGTGTTTACATGGACCCTGTTATTCCGGGTGGAATCGGGTTAAAAGCCCAATTGGAATAAAAATGCCCATGTAAACACCACGATCGGAAGAGAAATGGTCAAGCCGACGGACATTTCATTCCGAAGCAGAGAAGTAGTATAACCCGTTCTGTAACCTGATTGAAAGAAGAACTTTACCATGTAAACGTTAAACCTGATTACTTCCTGGTTGTTTTAATGTGCAGGCCCATCTTATGTTTTGTGTGATGCCGGTAAACTATTCTGCACAGCCACTGTACAATGGGTGTATTATAAGGGGTGAATGGTACAAAGTCTGGACAAATCAACTGCGACGCACGCAACTAAGTGAATTGGAGTTAGTACCGGCCATGGAGCTCGGTTGTTGGCTATAGGATAAGGTAGCTAGGGCCAGTGCACGTCTCTGTTTCTCAGTGACTTCATCTGGAGCCGTACATTTCTCCACCAGTCACACAAACAGCCTCACTCTCCGACGTACCTTTAACTAGAAGCTGGTTTTAACCATTTGCTAGCGGGACATGTTACATTATGAGCTAGATAATGTGTGCATGTTTAACATCTATTCCGAGAAATTGCGACGGCGCATGTAAACACCAGACTCGATATGGTGACATCCCATGTTAACAGGTAACCCGAAAAGATTCCATTCGGAAAGACAAAAAAGTGTCCATGTAAACCCAGCTACTGTGTACACAGAAAATATTTGTTTGCTGTTATATTAAGGAATAGTCAGCTATTGCAAGCTAATACACTGTTTGTCAAATTAACCAAATATGTCCTTGCATTTTGCTAGTTTATTTAGTTCTGTATCCCAAATTGCCCCTCGCGAATAACTACCTTGACCTATCCTTCTCTGTGCTTGTTGAATAAATACTTCGGCACATCCCTGGCTCCATAAATAGTATCATAAACAAAGTGGCGAACACCGCTCACAGCAAAAAAGATAGACGGACATGGCTGATGCTTGACAGTAGACCTACGCCTGTAAATTAATTAATTATTTGGTTACAACTGTCCAATTGTCGTATCGGTGCCCGCAAACAGTCCTGCCGCCCACTGACAAGTTATGAAACATTAATTATTGTTGATTGTTTTTAATTGTGTGTTTGAGTGAGTATTCAAAGAAAAGAATCGAAGCCTGTGAAACTGTATTCGGGCCCTAACTGAGCTCTCTCGCTCTCGCTCTCTCTCTCCCTCCCCCCACCCCCCCCACCCCCAGGAGGCAGTGGTAGCAGAGACCCAGAGACAGCTCCTCTCTCTCAGCGGTGAGACGGGCTAAGACACACTCCCTGCGTTCAGGATGGTGGAATGTTTGCTACATGTTCAATGAACACAAACGTCATGCATTTCATATCAGAATGAGACGGCATACATTTAAGCTGGAAAGATGAAATATTTGGTAATGGTACTAAATAGTGATGATGACTTGTACTCCCAAAGTTATTTAACACGCAGGAAAATATGCGGCTACACTGAGCAACACTCGCCACACACGCCCATTAAACGCCACAAATGTCTTTGAAAGTAGTTCATGAATGTGTCAAATGTTTTCAAGGGAACGTGTCATTGAAAGTTCAGTACATTCAGTCCACTGAACACACACACACACACACACAACAAGACAGACATACTGTTTGTCCTTCTGACCCGCCTGATTAAACAAAGACGCAGTTTGAAAGAGAAATGCTTCCCTTGGTAGAACATCTGGAGAGATGGCCTGATGCTCCAACATCTGGTGACCGTCTGGTGTCTACACACCTTTTCCTTTAACCATCATTTGCATACGCCCTGTTTATATTCTTGGAAACTAGAGTGGAATAGTGGATAGTAGTGAATTGTGGAATCAGTAATACATGGATGGAAGTCTGTTCAGTCAGACTTAGTGACACACTGCAAGCCTTCCCACAGGAGTGGAGGCTGTTATGGCCACAAGGGGGCGTAGCTCCATATATCCAATCAGGATGCCAGCCTCCAGGGTCAAGAGGAAGTGACATGGGTGCCGATGCCCCATTTCAGCAGGTGATTGAGTCTCTAGTTCCAACCCTGCTAACTCCTGGCCAAGTGTCCCTGAGCAAGACACCTGCCTGGTCTCAGCCTCTGCATGTCAATCAAAACGGCTCTCTTGTCAAGTAGGCGGGTCTGGACACAGATAGCCAGCACTGTGTCCCAGACTAGACGCCAAGTAAAGTCTGGCTCTGCAAGACCACCCTACATCTAACCCACGGTGGTCAGGTGTTGCCTTGCGTGGCTGACATCACCGTCAGTGTGTGTGTGTGTGTGTGTGTGTGTTCTTCCCCTCCAGGCCTGCAGGTGGCAGTAGGCCAGCAGACGCAGGTGGACCTCCTGCGGGGCAGAATCCAACATCTAGAGGAGGACCTGGACGAAGTGTACCAGGTGACCTTCTCCCTCTCCCCCTCTCTCCACGCTGATGTCCCCTCTGTCCCCCCTGACTCTCTCTCCTCCCTCTCTCCCCCCTGACCGTCGCCCCCTGCAGGAGAGGTGTAGCATGGCCCTGGAGGCCAGGCGGCAGGCCCAGCAGCTCCTCTCCGTGAGGGAGGAGAACCGACGGCTGCGGCAGGAGCTGGAGGCCCGGGCCTCAGAGCAGAGACGGCACAAAGACGCCGTCAGTGAGCTGGAGGCAGCCCTCCACAAGGTCTCTCTCTCGCTCTCGCTCTCACTCTCGCTCTCTCTCGCTCTTGCTCTCATACATGTATATCAACCTCTCAGTCTTCCTTAAAGGTGGAGTCAGTGAATGTAAGATAATAACATTGTTGTCAGATATTCTGCAAATATCTCCTTGTGGTCCACTAGCTGACGGTTCTGTTGGTTAATGGGAACACAAACACAGTGGTGCAGACCACACAACACTATTTCAGCCTTGGCAATATGTGTCCAATGTGGGTGGGCGGAGCTTCTGAGGGAGCACCCAGGGTGGTGGTGTTCTATCTCCAGCACCACTGACTCCACCTTTACAGCAGACATCTTGTCTGCTGGACTGTACTGTGTTCCAACTCTGTTCCGTGAATGTCTTCTAGATGTCAGAGAGCTTTGCGGACTGTCAGAACTTCCTCCAGCAGCAGGAGCAGGAGATTGCCCGGCTGAAGCTCCAACATATCTTGGACCTAAAGGTTGGGTGGAGCCACATTAGAGATTAGCAAGCGTATTACTGTGCACAGGACATTCAGCCAAACATTTTGAATGTTCCTTCTTCAATTACAGTTACATCTAAGGGAATTTGGAGAATAATAATACATAGTAGTAGTAATAATAGTATTTATGCCTGTAAATAGACAATGAAGACATTTTAATTCTGATCCATTTAATTTCTATTGGCCCATTAAGGGTACAAATGTAAGTAAGTAAAATATATTTATAGAGCACCTTTCACAGACAAGTGCTGTAGTACTATACATCCAACACAGCACAAAATAAATTACATCATGACATTTAAAATAAATAAAGAATATGTTGCTAATTAAAAGCTTGCCTAAAAATATGTCTTTATGGGTTTTTGTTCTGCTAATTGTTTAATAATCTATAATTTTTCTGTTCTATAGTTTATTAGAAAAATGTATTAGTCTGGTAAAGGGGGGTACTTGAGCTTGTAGCCCTGTAAAGTGAAGTGGGTACAGAGGTCTGGTAAAGGGTGTACACTAGCTAAGCAGTAGTCTGGTAAAGGAGGTACAGTAGTCTGGTAAAGGGTGTACGCTAGCTAACAGTAGTCTGGTAAAGGGTGTACACTAGCTAACACTAGTCTGGTAAAGGTGGTAAGGTGTGTACAGTAGTCTGGTAAAGGGTGTACACTAGCTAACAGTAGTCTGGTAAAGCTAACCACTACACCAACTAACCAATCAACAGCACAAGTCTTTGTTCTCCAGGAGCTCCAGAGCTACAAGGTTCGCACGCCCTCCATCACTGCTGCCCCGTTGGCTGGACTCTCCACGACCCCGCCCACCCGCGACGTGGCCCCGCCCCCCTTGGAGGTTCAGAGCGAGGTGCAGGGCGACGTGGGAGCCCTGCCCCGCTCCGCGGCCCCAGCACCGCGGCTCCAGCATCGTCGATGTTTGTCCCGACAGCACATGTGCCGATGCTCTACAGCAAACGCACCCCCAGAGCTGCGTTGCTCTTCTGGCGGGGAGGCCAGCGCAGCAGCACACTGCGTCTGCTCAGAGGTGAACTTGCAGAGCACTGTGGCCGGGTCAGTCAGAGAACGCTCTTGTCCTCAGCCAGGGCAACACAACAGCACTACAGTGAGAACAGTGTATCACAAGGAGCAGGGAGGGGTTAGGAATCTTGCTTACAGCTGCAGGCCAATGACTGTGGGGCTGGAACTCATGACCTTCATGGGTGGGAGTCGACATGGACTTAGCAAACTTGAACGTCCTCTGAGAGGCAATATGTGGTACAGCACAGAACACAGACACACATTAACAACAAAAAGTCACATTAACAAATCAACAGGATTCCAAGTTTTTTGAGTCATCTGTAGTAGCCAGCCAAACACAATATCATCTGCAGTCTCTAGTTTAGGCAGACTATTTAGAACACCCAGAACACCAGATTATCCTGCCCCCTGGTGGCCGTTTGGCTTAGAGACAATCAGGTGTGACAGTCCCCAGGGATCATGTCTTTGAGATGCAGTGAAAGCTTTTATAATACTTCAAGTAATGAAATAGGAATAGCAAGAATGCAAGGGTTTTTCACATGATTTGACCTCCGCCCATCCCTCACAGACCCAGTTGCAGAGATGCTAATACATGCTTTTGTAACGTCACGTTTGGACTACTGTAATGGGTCCTGGCAGGTGTCAAGCAAAGCCTTAGCCAGGTTTCAGCAAGTTCAGAACTCAGCTGCAAGAGTCCTCACACACACCAAACCCTGGGAACACATCACTCCGACACTGCAACACCTCCATTGGCTCCCTATCAAATTCCACATTCAATACAAGATCATGCTTCTCACCTACAAGGCCCTTCATGGCCTTGCACCCTCTTACCTCTCCAACCTCATTCACTCACACACCTCATTGTGTAGTCTCCGCTCTTCAAACTCAGGTCTACTCACTGTCCCAGCATCAAGACTCTGTACTATGGGGGACCGGGCTTTCAGTGTTGCTGCCCCTAAACTGTGGAACACACTCCCTGCTGAAACCTGCAACTCAGACTCTTTAGTCATTTTTAAAAACAGACTGAAGACTGACTTGTTCAGGCTAGCTTTTCCTGTGGCTTAGCCAGGTTTTAATTTAGCTCTGGTTTTTATGTAATTAATGCTTTTTGTTGAACTA
>JAODUK010068833.1:0-16715 GCA_027564635.1 Typhlichthys eigenmanni
TGTGTGTGTGTGTGTGTGTGTGTGTGTGTGTGTGTGTGTGTGTGTGTGTGTGTGTGTGTGTGTGTGTGTGTGTTTTTGTTTTGTTTTCTAATCAGCTGTGAAGATTAAACTGCCACAAAACCAGTATAATGTACATGCCTATGCCAGAATGAACCATGCAACAAACAATAGACATTCTGGACGTGTTGTAGAATGAAAGCTGTTGTAGAATGAAAGCTGCTCTGGAAAGGAAAGCAAACGTTTCCTGCCTTAAGCCTCACTAATCCACTAGAAGGTTACCCAGATAACATCCAATAAATAACACTAGCTTAAACAGCAGCCTGGCCTCTCCGGTCACACCATGGCCTGCATCTAGACAGCATACCCTACCATGCATACAGTAACTGGCTACACAGCTGGAAGAAATGACCTAGCTGGACACACAAAGGTCATTTCTAAGTTAAGGGGTGTAAAAATGACAGTGAAAAACAAAAAGAAATACCCTTACCAGAGTCAGAGTGCGATCGGTCTTCGCCTTCCTCCTCATTGAGGCAAAACATCAGCAGCTCCTCGTCCTGAGGTATACAGTACACGTAGAAGAAAGCACAAAAAAGAAACAGGGTCCCAATTCAGTGCCCGGCTCACACTGAGGCTTTCATCGTGCCTGAACCACACACTAGCTAGCGCAACGCCAGGGAGCTTGACGACGACATGGGTGTTTGCACTGTGCGAGCCGTGTGAATAGAGCGGAGAGCGGGATATTCATTTAGCTTTAAACATCTGCAGCACGTAAACCTGGTCTTGAGGGGCAACCAACGCACGCACACACACACACACACACACACACAAAGTAAACCTTTGAGGGCTGTGTGTGCCAGGTGTGTACTCACACACCTAAACAATGGACTGGAACAAAAATTGAGTACTGAGGGGCCATGAGGGAGTGAGAACTCAATGCCACATTCGGGCCGACGTGTTAACACTAGACAGGCTGTGCAAATAAACGTGAGATGCCGTGGAAGGGTAAAACCGCAGCGGCGTTTAGAAGATTTGAATTAAACGATCTTTATACAATCAGCTATTTAATCAGTTACACAAGTGATCGTCGACTGAAGTGTGCACTGTACTATATAGCTAAAGAAATCTAATTAAAGTCTATAAATTGAAGTCGGAGCATAGTATTGTTAGGTTAGAAATACCATACAACGTCTAATAATATGTTCTTAATGTTATATATTAGTTATTAAAGTTATATCTCTAGTCTTTTATAATACTCACATGACCTTCGCCAGCCAGTACATCTTCGTTTATGCCTGGACACAATGCTGTGAAAGAGAAAGAAGTGAAATCATGTTCAATATTGGGTAAACAAGACCCATAAAACAAAAGCAGGCACAGATGTTTTACCAGAGTGTTTAACAGCGGACATTCTATGCGCCGCACAGGTCTCGTATCTCTGATGTTGATTAGAAGGGTCATATTTTAGTTTTGTTGTTACAACCTCGGGGAATATACACTGCGTGGACTTGCTCTCCGTTTAATTTAACTAGCGCGCGTCTCCTAGATCAAAGCGCACGATGTACGATCGCCCACAGCACACAGGCGAGTCCTTAAGAGTGGTGCGGCTGCGCGTAGCCCGGGGTCACGGGTACACTCGACCCTGGCGATGGATACCACGGAGATACACACCCGTGAACGACAAGGAAAACGTGCAGAAGGATGAAGACGATATTAACGCGAGGAATGCAAGGGAGGAAATTATTGTGTATACAGTGCGAGACAAAATGCTACACTGAGGACAGTTTACTGACGGAGGTCTTTGTGCCTCAGCGTGACGCCATATAACACGCTCATTCACTGGGCCTGCTAGACTGATGCCAGCTGGCTCTTATGTTGCACCCCAGTGTGAGAGAAGGGAAACAGTCTTCCAGACAGACAGGCAGCACAGAGCACGAGCCTGCAGCTCAGCTTTAAAAAAAATAAGGTTTTATAGCATTCATGCACGGAAATGTGAAGGGCGCCTTCCAACATAAATTACATACATTTGTTGTTATGTGCCGGTGTGTGGATACATGGGGCCTGTCCATCCGGGCATAGATTTGTCGTAGGCTGACATACAGTATGCATCTCATCGCAGGTCTGCACTGACCAAAACCCCCACTGGAGGGCAGTCACGTTTTGTGTGGTTTCTGTTCTGGGCTGGTGCATTTGCTTAACAGAGGGGAATTTACAAGGTAAACCAATGAATGGTATGTCCAATGTGAAAAAGGAGCAACGATTGGTTGTTCTGAAAAGGCTAGGCTGCCCAGATCCCACAGAGAACAGACACATGGAACAGCTGAGTACCATTCTCTGTAGGATCATCCATTAAGTCCTCTTGTTCCAAGACGCTCTCCGCATGTTCTCTCCTGAGGGATTTGATCTGAAGGCGAAAGTACAGTGGAAGAAATACAGTAAGCTTCTGTGAGCAAATACTGTAAATAGGTACAGATGTCCAGCCTTTACTCCGACTATCTGGGAAAAGCATACTCAGTTATTGATCTAACTATTGTATTGTAAAAAGCAACAGTATTTTGTTTATTTCATTTATCCTTTAATTGTTTTATTATAATAAACACTATTTGCAGCAATACTAGTTGCAGTAATATGGCAAACCCATGGCAAATACAATACAATACAAAGATATTTAGGTTTTATACACTTACATGCAGTTACATTCATGTTCAAAGATACACTGGCTTACAGTTCAAACCATAGCTTTACTGATAATGATTAAAATCCAATAGCTGCAGGCCAAAAACTGTAACCATAGTAGCTTCTTGCTCATTGTCAATGGCAGAACTCAACATATGCTCAATTCCTAAGCAAACTAGCTGTTATTTGGTCATTGACATCCACACACACACGCTTAGGTTCCTCCACACTGGCCAAATGTGCCCAGAATTGGCAAACTGAGGCGAACGAGATTGCTTTGAACATGACATTTGAAAGTTTTTTCGTAAACATTCCAAAATGATTCTATTTCCAATGTCACCCGTCGTCCAGCATGTGTACGTATATGTGCATATATGTACGTATATGTACACATGTTCGTTGAGAACTAACTCCTCAGACCGTTTGTTTATGTCAGTGTGCAAACGTTTGCGACGAACTCAAAAGCAAACGGAAAACTGTTATGGTGAACCCTATATGTTCGCTATATGAATACGTTCACTAGAGTTTGCATAGGTCCGCCATTTCTGAACGCAGCTGCGGTAGCTCCGCAGCCCTGCCCAGCAGCACTGACCTCGTTGAGGAAGCCGTCGTCACGGAGCCTGGCCCTGAGGAGCAGGATGTCGGCAGGCGAGGTCCACCCGGGGCGCCGCCGTGCCGTAAGACTCAGAGTCTCTGTGTCGTGGCAGAACCTTAGCAAGCGGGACCGGTCTGCCCACACTTGGGTCAGGCCGGCGGGAGGCGTGGCCAGAGGGTTGGGCGGGCTGGAGAGGTGGAGAAAGAGCCTTAAAAGGTTGCATGGACAATATTCTTTTTACATTAAAGGCACGGTTAGTCACTCTCAAGAACGCTTGCTAACTGACAAGCTCAAATCAACACATACTCCCTCAGAGGCCCCGCCCCCACACATTGAAATGCATTATGTAGCCTAGGGCATTGTTGTTGTGTGCACCACTTTGTTTATGTTCCTATTTATGGAGCCAGGGCTGTGTAGAAGTATCAGATTATTTTTTCCTTTAACCAAAATGTTATGGCTCCTACTCTAAAGGGTGTACAGCATGATACTATTGACTGATTATTGATTACTGCTACAATCTCTTACTGGAGACTGGGTCCACACACCCTGTTGTACTTAAGTAGAAGCCCATAGAAAATGTGATTTAGAGATACCAGGGCAATCCCAAAGTGTTGGACACAAGACATGCCTATGTTTCACAGTTCACGTGAACAGGTCTTAACATCGTAATGATGCCAAGAATTGACGCTATAAAATGTACGTCTAAATAAAGAATGCTAATTATTTTGGAGGAATAGCTTAGACAGGCTGTTTCGCATTCGGTCTGAAGGGCGTTTTTGTGTGCGTGTGCATTTTTTATTGACAGTTATCTCATAGCCTTCGGACCCCACTGTGCACACACACACACGCACACACACAGAGGAATCACAGCAATGCGACGCTGGCCTCGCTCTTAGCTAGTCCCCGCACGCCTTATTACCACGTCAGCAGGCACAGCAGCTCCGCGTTGCCGGCCCTCCGGGCCAGCTGCAGCGGCGTCGCTCCCTGCTGGTCGGGCAGGCGCACGGCCATCAGGCCCCCCGGCTGACACAGCAGCAGCTCGGCCAGGCGGGGGAAGCCCCAGCGCACCGCCAGGTGAAGGGGAGTCTCTCTGGGGCTGTACACTGGATGTGGAGGGGAATAAAGGGGGAGGGGGGAAGGGGTGATGGGGGAGGAGAGAGAGGGAGAGAGAGAACATTTGTTGGGTGTCTCTCCTCACAAACATTTCCATTAGTTTGCTGGATGCATTGCTCCCTTTCAGTGAGCCACCTAGTGGCAAAAGAAGGGACTGCATCTTACTATCCTTAGCTAGCCCCAACCCTCTTGCAATGTTTTCTGTTGGGTTGTATCAGAGAGACTGGAGTGAAAAGAGAATATTCAAAGGACAAACTTCCACATTTGACTTTTGGGAGCAAACTGTTTTGGGGTAAAGTGACTGTTTCTTTCAGGCATCAAAATGCCGTTGGTGACACACCCACTTAAGAGACCAGAGGCGTTCCATTTTTACTTCCATAGCTTGCATTCCAATGTGTTTGGTTTTATTACATTTAAAATTTGAGCCAAAATTCCTCAGGAGATTAAAACATTTTAATTAAATAAAAAGACAGTTAAATTTGGCCCAAGGTCCCAGGTGCAACAGAACAGAAGAATTATTCTGTGAATTGGAATAATACTTAAGTCACTTCTGTATTAGAGTCAAACCTGAGAAGAAGAGCGATGTAGAAGGTCAGCTGTGATGATGGTGGTGATGATGAAGCATAAAGGGATATAGTATATAATAAACCACATAGGAGGCAAATATCTAAATACTTTCCTGCAACAATGCTGGTGGATCCATTCCAGTCTCTCCACTGCAACCCTAGCCTGGTATAACCAGACCATACGCTCCATTGGGAAGTGTCCGCAGACGTTTCCTCCTACTTGGGCAACACGGTGGCCCAGTGGATAGCACTGTGGCCTCACAGTGAGAAGGTCCTGGCCTTTCTGTGTGGAGTTTGCATGTTCTCTGTGTGGGTTTGCTCCAGATGCTCTGGTTTCCCCCACTATCATAAAACATGAGTCAGGGCTGCCCACTCTGGGGATGGGTTAAATGCAGAGGATACATTTTGCTATGTGACAATAAAAGCACCTGGCGTAGACATCTGGTTAATTTTGAAACTATTGGACAGCGCTGAACCAATCGGCATTGCTACAACTGTTTTGATCACCTCATCTAGCTCTACCACCGTTTAGAAACACGCTTGACTTCAACGTTATCTCACTACCCACACTGATCTCACTAAGCAGGGTGGCTGTGAGAACGCTAATGTGAACAGGGCTTTCAGACTGTAATCGCCACTAAATCAATTGAGCTAAGAGCAATAGTAGGGCGGAGCCAGCTAGTATAACCCCCCCCCCCCCATGGCACTGGATTCCTCTGCTCCACTGACCCACTTTAAATGCACCAACGTCCTCACAAAAACACCAACGACCGATTCTTAACTCTTAGGTCTGACAGTCAACGTGGTCCCAGAAGGTACGTTTTCAGGTAATAACAGCAAAAATCTAAACATTGGCGCAATGGGGGAGCCATAGAGGAATGTAAATTAGTAGAGACAGACACATAGAAGTGACAGAGCACTTATTTCATTTTAGTATAGAACTCTATGGGAGAAATCCATAATGGGCAAACATGGCTGCGGTTGGAAGAATAGAGCCAATCGTCTGCTATATCATCCATATCCTATTAATTAAATCAATTGTGTGGTTGCACTAACGCAATCCGACAGTTGCACCATGTGTAATATAAAAAAGGCTTTATAAAATCGTATTTTGGGGCAAAGTTTTCAGTGTGTCCATTGAAAATGCATTCATGGATTTCCCCCCATTCATTTCAATACAGTCTTCCTAATAAATGCCCAGAGGCATTAGCAAGATGGCTGCCGAGCGCCCAGACTTGTCTATAAAGGACTTTGGCAGAGCGCACTAGAAACACTACATGGAGGTTGTGGGCAAGCAGCGTACACAGTAGAACACGGCCGCAGGATCAGTAACAATATCACGGCCAATGGTATCCACTCAGGGAAACGTTGCAACGGAGCAGACTTCTGTAACTTTATTAACGCTAAATCTGATTTGTTGTTTACGTTAGTGATGCACGCACACGCACACACACACACACACACCTCACAGGGGTCAATACACACTGCTACTGTATATGCACAGGAACATTCATTTAACTTCTGCCTATAACCCGGGGGTCATTTCCAGATGGAGAAGCTCTATTAACTGTATTACACACGGTTTAATTGGCACTGATGAGTTTACAGGAAGTGTGCATGTGACCACAGTCACTTCCGACCTCGTCCCAATGTGTGCCATGATGATGATGATGATGATGATGATGGCTGATGTCTGTTTACTGCACAACATCTTCCAAAGTCTTGGCCTGTCGCTGCTCAAGCCATTTGTAACACAGCCCCGGTACCATATCGACTAGAGCCTCCAGAAGAACAGCCTCGCGGTGGAATTCCCTGCCAGGTAATGTATACAGTATACAGTACCGTGAACACATTTAAGATGCTTGCACACCGCCCCGACAAACGCCGACCGACTCCAACCAAAGCCAACTGTTGGGATCAGTGTGCGCCGTCAGTCAGTGTCAGTTGGTTGGAGATTGTAGAATCTGACATGTCCAGTCGGGTCGGGCATACTTGTGGAATGTCTGCACAGTATTCCAACAAGTATGAGTGTGTTCTCCTGACAACTCGACGTGTACGATGTTAGTGCACACGACCTTCATTGAAGGTGTCTAGCAGGCTACATAACTGTCCATTACTCACTTCGCTTTGCTGTAGTTTCTGGATGTAGGAACGCCAATAAAGTAGAGTTGTGATAAGAGAAACCCCAACTTTCCATAAGCAGCAAGCTGTTTTCCAAACACAATAGTAGCCTACCGTAATGTCTCAACTTGTTTGCAATTGAGACAGGTTATTCCCCGTTTTTTGACGTAGCATTATCCAAGGTCTGAGATGTTCTGTCAGTTACAGTCTGGGCAATTTGGACAGGCAGTTGGTTTTCTGACCATTCTAAAGACTGCAACCAACTACTGCCAACTTAAGAATGTTGGTGTCAGTTGGGCACAGTCTGGGCTGTGTGCAAGCACCTTTAAACCTAGCGCAAAAAACATGGCCAATAGTTATGTGTAGACTTGATGCACTGTGAGTGTGTATTGTATATGTGACATAAAATGTATAAATTTAAAGGAAGAGAGAAAGACAAAGAATACAAAAATAATGTACTACTTCAGTTGTTTTTTTGATTCATGTCCGTTTTTTACACTTATTTTTATGGAATGCGTCAAAATGCATTGTACTGTAGATGACTAGTTGTAAATAAATATTTCTGTCTTATATATTGTCTCATGGGCGCTAACAGCGACCACTGTCAACTGCTCTAATAATTAAGGGCTGGTGCCGGCCGCCCTGGGACTAGATGGACGTCAGCTTGTATCTACATTATATATATTTGTGCCTGCCAAATAAACACCAATTAAATAAAAATGGTCTTCGGGACAGAAGACATGTACTGTATGGGAAGCACACAGGGCTAGACCATGAGAGGGAAGGTTAGGACACGGCGGTGCCCAGGTTCTCAGTGCAGACACAGAGAAATTAGATTACGATACCAAAGGGCCAATCGAAGGTAATCCTGTTCCCTTGGAGCTCAGCAGCTTCATCATCTAATTTCCTCCCGCACATTTGTTACAGACAAGCCACTGTACGTTTCCACTGCCTCGCTACACAAAAGCACGTCTGTACAGACAGCGTTAGCCGGACCGCTCACAGTACCATGTGTCAGCAACGCACTTTGCAGCTGGGAACATAGGTCAGCGAGGATAAAAGGCCAAGCCCTTACTAACCCTCTCCAGCGTGTCCTCCCAATACATTCCAGGTATCGGGTATGTCCAGGTTGGCCATGGCTAAAGCCACCCGACGATCCATAGCGCAGCGAAAGCTCTCCTGGCGCAGGCCGAAGAGGCTGTTCAGCTCTCCGTGATCCGTGTTGCTCAAGCGGTGCCCGTGCATTACCAGGTGCTCCGCAAGGTCCTGAGGAATAAAAGGTGAAGGTCAGCGATTGTAAAAGTGCAGATCTTTCTCCAGCATCGCTGATGCAATGTAGCATGGGAAGGGATAAATACTGTATGTGAAACAATTTGCATTTTGTGTTATGTATGCTACAAAGCCTGCCACAATGTTTGTATGGTGTTTAAACCAGAGACATTATAGAAGAGAAAAGACCACTAAGAAAATTCAGAATGGAACACTATGGGAGAAGTCCATGACAGCAAATATGGTGGTTGGAAGAAAACAGCCAAAACTATTCTGCTTTTTAACGGCCGAACCTTAATCAATTATGCCAATAATGTGGTTGCACTGACGCAAACCAACATCTCTGCATGCATAATAGACATTTTTGGGGCTGAGTTACCAAACATCAAGTGCTTTCCTTTTTTAAATCAAATTTGAGTGGTGTGTGCAGTTTTTATGTCCCGCTGACCATTGGATGTGCAGTTACGGCAGTACAGTCTTCCCAATAACTGCCCGGAGGCATTGCCAAGATGGCTGCCGAGCGGCCAGACTTGCCTGTAAGAGCGTACTTTAGACCAGACCCATGGAAATAACAGAGTTACACCAACGGAAGTTAGACATTTTTAACAGTCACATGGTTCATGGAGAGGCAAAATCTATGACAAAATAGTTCCAGGAAGTGCTTGGTGGGCAATTTGAAAAATAAATGTGTGTATATGTGTGTGTGTGTATATATATATATATATATATATATATATATATATACATATATATACACATATACACACACACATACATACATACATACATACATACATACATACATACATACATACATACATACATACATACATACAAAACTTAATTTTTGGTAAATTAGTAGTAAATAAATGCACCAATTTACATTTAAAATAGAATTTATAGGGTACTTTTAGTATTTAGGCTAACTTCCGGGAACTATTTAGAGGCTCCGTTGCTGTGAAAAAACGGTCCATTGGAGTGAACGAAGATGACGCAACTCTCTCTCTACATGGCTCTGGTTTAAACTATGTTTCCTACTGTACCTGAGCACTATCCTGGACATATTCCAGCTGGGTTTCTCCCAACCAGGTGAGAGACGCAGCTTCACAGCACAGGTAGGCCTGAACAGAGACCACCTCAGCAACGTTATGGCCTGCAGGCATCAGAGAATGAGGTGGCGTCAACTACAATAAACTCTTCCAAACACTGTTCACTACTTCACGCTGCTGAGCTTGCCTGGCGCTTCTCACTAGCATTACAATGCACTAGCAACAAATTAGGCCTCCAAAAACCGTTATCTTCCTCAAATATGGTTATTAAAAGTGGTTGAATTATTTTTCTTTCTTACAGTTGTGGATAAAGAAAATGTCCGATCTCCTTCCTTAATAAAGTAACCTATTCTCTACCTACAAGATGCACAATACAGCTTTGTTCTCAACCATTATCTATATAAATATATTGGCCAATATACAGTATAGGCCTACACATACAATAAAACCAATTAATAGGGGCTATAGTTTCAATACATTTAAATCTGTCACTAGTTGGAATAAGATACTGCATGACCTTTAAAAAATACTGTGTTCAAGTGACTAAACTAATATTTTACAGTGAATTGAACTTGCTTTTGTTAGAAATTGATTTTAATTTAGTTTAAAATGTTGTTGTTTGTAGTTTTAAGACTAATATATTAATGCACTTTTCTTCTAATACAGGGCACCTCTGTAAACAAGATGTCAGTCTCAGTGAGATTTTCCTGTATAAAGAAAACTGAAATAAATAAAAATGTGGCGCTGTGTGAATTAAGATAATAATATCTGTCAGGCTCTAAAATGAGCGTTCACATACCAGGCACTATGAAGCAGAGCATGACATCACGCAGAGCTCTGACGACATGGGCCAGCGTGGAACCTTCCAAAACGATGAAGACATCTGCATTTTCAGGAACAGAGTCTAAACTTTCCAGCAGCGCAAAAACCTTTGCTTGACCCTGGGAAAAACATGATGGTAGAAAAGAGATATATTACAATTCGTGACCGTAAAATCAATTTTAAAGATAACACTGGTTCATTTCAAAGTACTGGTGTAATTTGATGCAGCGCGCTATTGGTTTAATGGAGCTGTAATGTGCAGAAGATCCCTCTGCTGCATGCTGTTTGGCAATATAACAAGAAATTCCATTCAACTCAATAAAACAGGAATTTCTCAGCGAGAACTTTGAAGATCGGCCATGATCCCTTTTTTTTTTACCTTCCCAGAACATTTTAGACCTCTGATCCGAGAGGAAAAGGTAGATGGCACAGAACAACAGGATTAATTCTAAATCCATAGCTAAATTCATAGAAAAACTGAGATCTACAGCTGTCAGATACAGTTAAGACAACATGTGTTCCTCAAGCGCAATAGTGAAACAACAAAAGCTTTACTTGCATAAAGTCTGGCACACAGCGCTGGCTAACTGTGTCAAGGTCTGCCAACTTGACAGGGGAGGTATTTTGATTGACACGCACGATGACCAACTACATTACTCCAAGACAAGAGACAGACGTTTATGTGACGTAGTGCTGGTGGACAGAAGAGATGGACAGAAGAAGCTGAGACTAGAGACAGATGTTTATGTGACGTAGTGCTGGTGGACGGAAGAGGCTGAGACTAGAGACAGATGTTTATGACGTAGTGCTGATGGATGGAAGAGGCTGAGACTAGAGACAGATGTTTATGACGTAGTGCTGATAGATGGAAGAGGCTGAGACTAGAGACAGATGTTTATGACGTAGTGCTGATGGATGGAAGAGGCTGAGACTAGAGACAGATGTTTATGACGTAGTGCTGATAGATGGAAGAGGCTGAGACTAGAGACAGATGTTTATGACGTAGTGCTGATGGATGGAAGAGGCTGAGACTAGAGACAGATGTTTATGACGTAGTGCTGGTGGACAGAAGAGGCTGAGACTAGAGACAAATGTTTCTGATGTAGTGCTGATGGATCAAGTATCTATGACTACATAGTACATACATGGTAATAGGAAGAGCTGGTCTGATTTCTTACCAAAGAAATCCAAAGAGAAATAACTAATTCACTCACACTGTACAATGTGTAGTGTAGCTAATAACCTTTGCCTAGGGAATCACTTATCAACTGCAGAGATAGCCAGCAGATGATTGTCTAGTGGTTAAAGTTGTGGGTTTAATGTAATGCGTTAACAAACCCAACCTGGATACAATAATCCTTCACCAATATGCATATGCGTCCTACCCACTCTGTAATGCCATCTTCATGAAAGCCCCTCTTTAACTGATCAATTTTTCTGGCCACATTACACACACCAGAATCAATGATATACAGTATTTCACAATATCAAAAATTACATCCCTTACATTAAGAAGTATTTATTGTGAAAAAATGTGAATAAAAGACTTCTGAAGAATTTAACTAGGGAGTGGATACTCACATAGAGAGGAACCTTTCTCCTGCTCAGGTCCATCAGCACAACTAGAAGGAAGACAAGAAAGAATTCTTAAGAAAGGATTATATATAAGAAAATTGATTTTAATAAGATGTTTTCTTATCTTTTGGTTACTGACACAAGATTATCATAGCATATCATCAGTCATTTACATAATATAATATATATTTGAGCACAAAGTGGGTGCATATTGAATGAGGTCCTACTTTAATCTGATCCCCTGACTGAGCAACATCAATGTTGGCAAAAATATTTGGTGCGCAAACGAAGCAAATTGCATTGGAAAGCATTTCAAATAACAATCTTTGGGTGTGTGTTGTGGTAAGTAATGAAACGTTTTTTAAGTAATCAGATTACCGTATGTTACTAAATGAAGTATAGACTAATCCAATAGTACGTTACTGATTATCATTTTAGTCTTGTAACTAACCTAACAGGTAATGGAGTAACGGACAACGTTAAAAAAAGTAATCTACCCAACCCTGGATGTCAGCTATAATGTTCTCCTGGAAAACTCCCAATAAAAATGTGGGCCTGGGTAGGTTACTGGAAACAACGCACAGCAATAATGTATTAGCCTGCCTGAAAATGTAGACTATTAATCCTTGTGCCTGATACAGACCGATAGTGAGAAAAGTATTTCAGTGTATTTCAGGGGGTCCCAGGGTTCCGTACTCCAGACCTGTTGCTTGTCAGTGGCCACTTCCTTAAACATAACATCAGCATAGCATTAATCTTGAATCCTCATTCCCACAACAATCGTAGGCTACTCTAGAAAGACACATGTTAGAGAATACAGACTATTGACAACATACAAATTATGTAGGATGGTAAAAACACTCAAATGGTTGCTGGGTTCTGGTTCTGTTACGGAAAACATCGGCATAAATAGAAAGCCAATTTGTGCAAATAGAATAGACCTACTTATTAAAAAGGTGTATTGTTCGTTCTTACCTTAGTCTTAGACACTTGAGTTTATAAAAAATTATATCGTAACGATCAGATGGCACCAACAATTGCTTTTGATAACTAAATGCACTCCAGCTTTTGAGCCAGACGCAAATATCGTAATATTAGTTTTAAGTGCTTCAGTGTGTAAATCAAAGCTGCTACGAAACCCAAACCACTCCGTAGTTTACCTAGCATCCATTTGTCCTCTGCTGTGTGTCAAATTATATGAAATTGTACTTCAAGATTAAGTCTTTCCTAATTTGCCCCACCCTCTAGTGGAAGTCAAGGATATCACAGTCGAAGACCACATGCTTTGATTAATTGATGGGTTTCAACCATTTAACTATACGGCTCCAACAGCTGGCTGACAGACACCGTCTTAACCTTTCAGATTTCCAAAGATTGGTTGGTTGGTTAAAATATAAATTTTACAACCTGTGCATGTATCTTCAGAAATTTATACAACCTGTAACGAAAAACACAAATGGCACTAAACTCATGAGCAAAGCCAGGAGTTAATACTTCAAAATCACAGTTAAGATGTTTAACACATTATTTATTTCCATTTCTTTACAAAAGAAACATTTGTAAATATGAAAATACAAAGTTGACATCAAATATATTTCTCACAGAACATTTACAATAGAAAGTAATTACAATAAAAAACACCTCACTTCATATGCATATTTAGAAATTCTTTAACATACACAGACATGCCACCTTAGTTGTCTGTTCTGCTTTTAGTAAATGATTTAAAAACAACGTTGTTACAAGTGTTTTCATTTGTTTCTTAAAAACTTGCGTTTTAAGTTTTGTAAAGTCGTTTTTACGTTGATGGTGTTTAAGTCCATAATGGTGACGCCATGAGGGTATCTCTCGGTAACACCACGTTCTCTAAAAAAAAAAATGTTTTAAAAGTGGGGTGGGGTGGGTGTTCCATTGCTGTGAATGTAATCCGAGGCCTCCTTCTGTAAAGTACTATTTTCTCCAGAGATCTCAGGTGGCCTGAAGTCGTGGCTCCACAGGACCCATGCCTGCCTGTGTCAGGCCGTTTGTTCTCCTGATGCCAGGGCACGGCACCTCCATGCGGGGCACGGAGGAGTGGAACAGCGTGTCCAACATCCCCAGCACCTCCACCAGCTCCTGCTCATAGTCAATCTCCCGCTCCACCAGCTCCTGCAGACGAATCAGCTGTCTGTCTATCACAGGGGACTGGCCAATCACAGACTGGTAGATGTCCAGGATCATCTCTGTGGCCGGCACAAGGACAGGAGCAAACCTTTGGTCCACCACATTACTGGAAGAAGGAAAAACAAAAAACAATAGACAAACTGTAAATTAAATGTGGTTTTTCGCTATGGGAATATATTTTGACCGTCAAACACTCCATTCCAGTCCATTTTAAAACATACATTTGTGCATTATCCCCATCGATTTATGGTGAAAACGTGTTTAGGGTCTCAGGCATTATATATTGGTTTCAAATCCTTCTGTAGATCAAATTATCTCACTTAATATTATTCTTGCCGAGTCAAATAACACAGGCACTCTGTTCCATTTAGTGTCATGTTTGGGGAAGTAACTTATTTAAGTGTGCATGTGGCTCATTGAAAATGTGACACTTATTCACGTTATGCCGACGTCACACTACACGACTATGTCTCTTGACGTTGTGTGATTCACGCCAGAGCCATGGAAATAACAGTTATGCCAACGGACGTTCGAAATTGTCAACGGTCACATGGTTCACGGAAAGGCATAACAGTTCCCACAGGGTCTCACACAGTATCATTTTCATAAATGGCAACTAAAATTTAAACATGCTGCAAATACATTTCCCTGATATTCCACTATTTAACTTTCCATGTCTGTAAGATTTCATGATATTCCTGAAATCCCATCAGTGGGAAGGAAACCTGATTCATTTCTATGCTGGTGTCATTGGGGAACGTATGCTGGTTAAAAATAGAACAATTGTGTCTCTTACGCAATAAGGAAATTTAGCAAATGTAAGAGACTCTTCTCATCTCGTCCACTCAGAGCGTTCTTCAATGTCCCTCTTCGATCCAACTCCTTCATCACAGCCACTGTGACTTCTGGCTTCTTTACTCTCCATAACTGTAAAAAACAAACTTAATATAGACAGGAGGGTACTAACTCTGAACACGGTGCCTTCATTGCTCCATCGAATTGTAGCAAATCAGAATTACACCAAATATCTTCAAATAATGGAGGTCATATTTCTGTCATGCATATTAACTATGAATAGAACATGTACCTGCATAGCCATGTCCAGTGCTTTTGACACTTCAAACTTCTTCAGCATCTTGTCGTATTTGGCCAACTGCTGCCTCATCTGCTTACTGACCAAATAGTCATCCTGGAGAACCACCAGAGAAACAATTGAATATGTGCACAATATTTGCCCCAAATGGTCACATGCTTTAAGTTTATTAGCATTATTGAAATTAGGGCTGGACAATAATTAAATATCAATATATATCGCAATAAAAACAATTTAAGTAACGGTGTTATGATTTTTAAATGTATTTCCTTTATTTCGATAAGCATTACACATCGTCACTGAATGACGGGTGCAGCAGTCTGTTGTATTCAAGGCGAACAGAAATAGAAACTATGTGCATGATTGATTCATTCCACTACGGACACACAGCCAGTGCTAAGCAGTAGTGGGCTGTTTTCACGTGCCAAACTGTTATATTAACTCTCACCTAACAGCAAATGTAACAAAAAGGCTTAATATTATGTCAGCTTCCTCCGCTAACAGTCAGTCACGTCTTGGGTGAAACTTAGCTGTGTCTTATTCATGGGATCACAGAGCCAGTCACAGCACACTAGAACGCTACTGACAACTTCTGGCGGACATAAATATAGCCTTCATAAATTATAAATAAAGAAAATAAAATTAGAAAGATAACAGCTGAGAGTTTTGTTTGACTGTGATTTCACATTTCATGTTTGTATGAAGGCTAAAAGGTTAACATTTCTTTTCACCTTTTTTATTTCTAAAATATATTAGATTTCATAAGACGTAAAAAATGCATTTTTCAGAAGTTCTATGTACTCCGTTGTGGGCATTCTTAGCAGTTATTCTGAGGCTTCTATTGTTTATATCAATATCGGAATTATATTGTTTCGACAGAAATGTATCGTGATATACATGTTGGCCTATATCGTCCAGCCCTAATTGAAACATGCTTATTTATATACACAGACGCCTCATTTTGTGATGATCCCACAACCAGCAAATAACATAAGTACTTTATTAACAGTTGATGGATCAGAACACCACCTTAAATTAATCACTTAACTGACAATTCTTGGTTCATGTGATTCTATCCACTAAAGTTTACAGTTTCTCACCTGTTTTGGGATGAAGTTCTTCCCTTTCACAAAAACACGATATGTCGGTGGACGCCTCTGGTGGCTAGAGATCTCCTTGGTCTCTGGGCTTTTTCTGTGTTTGACATTCAGAACACCGTTGGTCATACCCACTACAATGGCCTCGTCATTGGGCTGAGAAGACATTTAGATGCATTACATTTACATTAGAACATAAAGATAAAACCTTATTTAGCAACATATTTCATCTGCAATGAAATATGTTGTCAGAAATATTTAGTCATAATCAGTTGATGGATCACTCAATCTGCAAAATTTACATTTTGTAAACAGTTAAATTAACAGGAAAAGGAGAACATAAATGTACAATCCATTGAGTCAATTTATGGGGAGAAAAAAAAAAGAACATGTTTTCTACATCTGCAAACATGACATTTTTTTCTTTTAGCCAAATTATTTAATATTCCAAAGACTAGATGTTGCAGCCACAGTAGAAAACAAATCTTTGTATCTTTGTGTGCATGTACAGTATCTCACAAAAGTGAGTACACCCCTCACATATTTGCAAATATGTGAGCATATCTTTTCATGTGACAA
>JAODUK010068844.1:0-16714 GCA_027564635.1 Typhlichthys eigenmanni
TCTCTCTCTCTCTCTCTCTCTCTCTCTCTCTCTCTCTCTCTCTCTCTCTCTCTCTCTCTCTCTGCCACTTACTTTCCGCTAATGGGAGGAGCGCAGAATTCCACTCTGTATAAGAAGTGGTGAACGTCCAGCAAGGGATTTTACACAGCTACTCAGGAGAAACGAAATGATCTGCCCTAGAGCCGCAGCAAAATGCTGGATGGACACCTACTCCTGGGATGGTTATCATTCACAGTTATAGTGTATCTTCTCTACTTGCCTGGACCAACCACCGCGTATTTCGGGTAAGCAATGGACAACCACTGCTAAGAGCGTTTATGACACGCTCATTATTAGCTCGTAAAACATAAGCTCTGTGTGCTCATTAAAGAAACAACTTTTCTTTGTAAAGTATTTGTCATGCCGTCTTAAAATTTCGCAGAACATTGCACTGACTGATCTTTTTTATAGTATTTATAGTTATTTGTAGGCTATATAGGACATTCAAGTGTACTGACACTTAGCGCAGAGGGTGCTCCAAAGCGCAGGTTACAGCAGGTTGATTTATTGTTGCGACCTCCTATTGTGCGTAATCGCAATTGCAATACAAATTGGTATCATCATGACGCTGCGATAAATTGTCGTAAGCAATCGTATAGCTAGCTTTGGCTGACGCCCACTAAGAGTAGTTGCCGTCACTATTTTCTTGACAGGTGAGAGAGCCCGCTATAGACTATAACGGTACGTTTGAATGGCAGGTCCTAGCGCTGTGATTGTTTTGACGAGGCCGTTGTAATATAATATTCTAGATCTACCCAGAAAACAGACACGGAGCAAAAGGTGAGTTTAGGCTTCGGTCTCGACAGCTGGTAACAATAAAGCAATCCAACTGTCTGGTGGCCTAAATGTCTGCTCAGCTTGCACAGAAAATTCCCCATCCAGCACAAACATCAGAGCCGCGGCTTTCTCGCTACCACCAAAACAGTTTAAACGCGTCAAAAAAATGCATCTTAGAAATGTGCTGTTTCATAAATCATTAAATAGGCTATCAACAGCAGTGTTTTAGTAGCAGCACAAAGGTGTAGAATTTCAAAGCAAATAAAAGCCCACCTCTCATTTTGGGTGTAGCCCACCTAAAATGATCACATAATTGGTAATCTTCAAGACAAGTAGACCAACACATTTGGTTGTAGATGGCTAGTTACATGTTTTTAAACAATTCATACACACAATATATTTGGATTGTCATTCAAATGTAGTGAGATGGTCATGTGGAGTGACTGTTTATGTTTTCATAAAATCCTTAATTAAGGCTATATTCCAGTTTGCAGTTTCTGAATGGTGGTGGCTTATATGTGCATGTTCAGTGCCCAATGGCATTGTGCCATCTCATAGAAATCTAATTTGATATGATTGGCATGGGGTGAATCTCAATTGGTCTCTGTAGATGTTGGGCGATGTTGTTAGTGCTCTCCAGGGGTGTAAACAAAGCTGTCCTGGAGCCGAGACAAGTCTACAGTGTGATATGGCCATACACTGGATACACCCAAAGCCCTTCCAATGGAATCAGATGTATGGTAGGCAGCAGTGCTGTGTTTCTTCCAGGAGTATTCGATGATGAGGGAATTGTTCCTTGTGGATCTGCAGGGAACACTAGAAGTGATGGCCTGAGGATGTTACTAAGCTAGCTACTTGTGGGATGTCCTTTTGAGTTTAACCTGCAACCAACCACCTATAGGCCATACAAGACAAAAGGGCGAGAAGCAGCATATATCAACTGAAACATATATTTACCCTTGTTCTCAATCAGTTTGAGTTTTACATTCTGTCCTGGGCCTCCCGGGTGACAAACAAATGGCACGTTACGAGGTCTGTGCCGTGGGAATGTCTTGGTACCATCTCAGTGAAACATCGCCATCTGTAAAACTCACATTTCTTCAAATGAGCTCTCTCTTATGCCCTCCCTCTTGTTCCATCGCTCTCTCATTTCAGCAGAGTAAAACCCTCTGCCTTGCAATAGGATGTATTAAAGTTGACGTGCCAAATTGGCATTGCATGAACTCTAATGGCAAGGCAGATCTACTTATTCAGCAAGCGCTTGTTTTCAATTCTCCCAGTCAATCTGTTCTATATCTTTGGCCTCTGTAGTGCAAAAAGACATGTGCTATTACAATACACCAGATGTATTATTATATGGCCCGAAGAAGGGGAATATAAATGAGTGTCAGTGAATGATTTTGCCCTGCAGTTGAACAACATGAGCCAGTGAGCCACACTGAACTTCCCCCCTCCTCAGGTGATTGGGATATGCTGCCCCGTAGCCAGCTTTCGAGACAACTCGACACCACTGACACTGCAACAGAGACCCGAATGCGCTCGAGTGGCGAGCACACGAGCGCAAACCTGTTGAAATAAATACGCTACGGGCAAAAGGCATCCCAGGGCTTCTTGGGTACTGATTTACTCAAAATAGAGGGTCAATGTTGCATACCCAATTTCCACAGCGCGGCGAAGCGTAAGTGTAACATAAACACATTCTCTGTTGCCAGTATAGTGTGAGCAGTGGAGGGCGGGGTGGGATTCTTGGCGTAGTCGAGCACCCGCTTAAATTGTCATCCTTTACCACAAAAATGCGAACGCTCATTTTCTACTGCGCGCCTGTTGTGGCAGGTGCTGCTCCTCACAACGTCCATACTCATTACGCGTACAATTGGAAATGTCGGTACTGGGGTTATTCCTTTTTGGTTTAATAGGTTACAGCACTTTATCAGAATATTCTGTGAGGGCACCTCAAGCAAGTAATTTGTTGGCTCTGTTGACCCCCTTTAGGGTTCATTGAGGAGTTCTGGAATGCTATTAGAGAACATTTCATTCATTCATATTTTGAGCGTTCGTCCACGTGGTCTTAAAAAGAATCTTTCTAATCCGCCCACGGGTTAGGAGGGTAAAAACTGCATGCTGACGCTGAAATTAGTCTTTTTTATTGTGTTCCTGCCTAAATTCATTGTGTCTGTTGCTTCAATCTCATTGTCGTTAACTTGGGCTATATTCGGATGTAGGCAAAGTATGCTTCAACATGCAGGGCCCCTTTCAGATGCCCCATTTAATCAGGCAATGTGCCACAACACATGCGATGAATGGGATGTGTGCGAACTTACATAGACCATTACTGGCTTCTGAATGAAACTGACATTGTTTTCGTCGAAGTAATGCATTAGTTCCAGGTGTAGGCCTACAGTGTATTAGTGCGCGGCGTTTATTTCCAGTTAATCATATGAAACATACATGGCGCAGCTCCGCGTAAACATTTCCTTTGGTCGCCATCCGCCCCATCGTATTCGCCGCTTCCTTGCCTGGTGCGTGCAGTGCAGTGGTTTGTGGTGAGCTGTCGTGTGATTACCACTCATTAGGAGCTGCAGAGTTCGTGTGGGCTGGCGGCGTTGCCTGGCTGGCAGACAGTGGATGCGGGCATCTCAAACAGGCTTTAGGGCCTGATTAGCCATGACGCGGGGCAGGGCGGGGAGCGCCGTGGATCGAGGGATTTCCCAACTTCATAGGATATCCTGTGGACCGAGCCACACCTCAAAGGGTATCGCTTTACCGTGAGGCGAACAGATAGGGACTCTCTCAACACTGTGTGATCGTGTAGTCGTCGGGTGAGATCATGCAAACCGGAGGGCTTAGATAACCGCATGCCACGCGAAAAAAAAGACAGCTTTGTTTTCGTTTGATATATCTGGATTTGAGCTAAGCCCTGAATTGTGTGTGTGGCCCTGCACTGTGATGTGCCTTTATTACATGTTATGCCCAGGGATTCCACAAGAGGGTGCAGTGTCTGCTGGGAGTATATATTGGACGGCTCTCAATCAGCATATCCTGACAATCTTTGTGTAAGGAGAGTGGGGAAATGAAAAGAGAAGACACTGAATCTGACGGCAGAGCCAACTTGTGAAAGCACTGTGTGTGTATAATGTGTGTGTGTGTGTGTGTGTGTGTGTGTGTGTGTGTGGAGGGGGGGGGGGCTACCTTGATAGACAGCCATATTGTTATTTTTAATTGTTTATTTTGTAATGAATTATATATATTTTCATCTCCAAGCACAGCCCCGCAACGCTGTTTAGCTGTATATTATTCAATATTTATCATTTAGGGGGAAAATAAATACAAATCCTTACACCAACACACACCTTGGTTTTAGTGGTGTCTGTAGTGGCTCTTTCAGACTTATACTCTATAATGATATGGTTGTAGTGTATATTTTAAAGATTACATGGTTCGGTAAGGCTTTTAAAATGTGTTTGGCCCACTCACACACTGAAGACTTATGGCTCTTAGACCATCAGCGTGCCGATGAAACCGCAACTAAAACATATTGGATTTTAAAAGCAGGGCAGCTCCAGTTAGTTGTACACTTCATAGGTGGATGGTCAGCAGATATGAAAAGGACATTTAAAAAAAAAAAATGTAGGAAGGTAGCCTACATATGATGTTTTTTACAGATGGGGAAACATTGGTCATTTTCAAAACAGGAAAGCCAATAAAGAGTCATGATACTTTTAGTGGTTTGAGCTTGATGAGATGAAGCTTGTTAGTGGGATCACCATGTCTGTGCTTTCCGCTCCTCACCACAAGCTGGGTTCTCTGCCTGGCCTGTGGGAACAGCCGAGACACGGCACTTGACGTGAGCCATGATCAGCACGTTGTCAAACCTTCAATTAGAAGAATGTATATACTGTGTGTCGTGCCTCATTAGTAGGGTAGTAATGATGCAGGCTTGATTTCAGAGCTGCTTAGTTATTTTTAAATAAAAGAAAAAACATTTTTCCTACACACTGTCCAGCATAAAAGTTATAGCAGGCTGATAATGGAGTAGAATATTCATGTATACTCAGAACATTCTGATTGGCCATTTATCTTTTCATTCAAAATGGTGTTTGGCTCCTAATATCTTTCATACACAAAATCCCATGTAGGCCTGATCTTGCATTTAGTTGCCCCCTCCAGCAATTCAGGGGCTATAGGTGGAGAATGGATCATGCAGCCATCTCTTGTTGTGCAGTTACCATGGGCAAATTACATCAGTCACATTGACTGTCATGCCTAGGCCTGTGCTAAACGTTTGCAATTAACCCAAATGGAATTTGCATCTCATGATTTCATGGGTAATAGCCCATTGGTGTTATGTTCAGTCGCTTTAGGTAGGAATTTGTCAATCATTCTTTCAGTCTGTAATGACTAGATTGCTTTCACCTGTGCATTCTCATGCTAGTGGAAAACATTTGACGTAAGTCAGAGTAGAACTACCAAAGTGACTTACAGCAAATGTTACATTGTGTTCCTCAGAGGACAACAGACACACCTATATTATTTCAGTGCCTGTAAAACTAATCACCTTACAGTTCACACATTATTGGTACTTTCACTGTTAATGTGTCTAATTCAACAGGTTTTCTGTTGCAATAGCAACTGAATAACACAGTTGAACTCTTAGTTTGGCATCTCCTGTAAGTATTATTTTGAGCAATGCAACACATAAAAACAAATCTAGCAGCATTGCCAATCTGGAATCTCCACACGTGCAGCACAGTAACTCAAGACATGCTACTGAGAACATGACCAATTGTAGAATAATTATAGTGTGTTTCGCTTGCTCCCTTTCTTACCAAATGCCGGTGGTGATTCTTGTATCAGCATGTACGAATCGGCAAATGTGTGTGTGTGTGTGTGTGTTTGGTGCGCTGGTATGGAGCTCTCTGTGCCATTGCGCTAGAACAGGGGAGTCATGCGGCCACTACTGTGCGCCCAATCTGTGCCAGTCACACAGGGACTACTGAGCTGCTGACCTTACAAGTCTTGAGTTCCCACATACCAGTTAAACCTCTTAGGTTGTACATACTCTTACGATCATACTCCCACATCCAGGCCCTGTAATAACACTGCCTGCACTTCATCTCAAATGACTGTTTCTACAGTTTCTACATAAAACATACATGTAAAAAAAAATGTATTAAAAGTATTAACACAATTGATACGTGCGAGCACTTGACCAGGTCAATGACATGCTCTTTAGGCAGGCAGCACATGACCAGCGGGGACAAAGATGACATAAGTTGGTGGCATCCTGCCAAGTTGAGCTGTTCAAGATAGGGGACTTTCCGCCTTATTTAGTGAATAGCAGTGCTTGTAGCATTTGCATCACACTCTTCAAATGTGGAAAGGCCCATTAACTTGAATAATAATGACATACTGAAATACAAGCCGCTCTGTCGTTTTGCTGTACTTTGTCAGTCACAGCTTGTGAGGGGAAGTGACATCACTCGTGAATTCAACCAATGACTAATCTTCGCTTTTGGTTAACCCTTGTGTTCCCACAGCATAAAAACAGTGTCCTTTTTGACTCTGCTGGTTCACACCCTTGTGAATTTAAAGGTGGAGTCAGTCATTATGGAGAAAGGTTGTTGATGTTTGAACTCGATCAAAACAAAAACACCCCTCTCTCGGAAGTTCCGCTCCATGCATTGATAAAGGCTAGGATGTTGTTGTTGTGTGCGGCCTGCACCACTTCATTTGTGTTTCAATTTACAGAGCCAGGGCTGTGTAGAAACACCAGATTATTATTTTTCGAGCCCACAGAATGTGAGGAGATATTCCGTGAATTTGACAGAAACTGTAACTTATTGGCTCTACTTTTAATGTTGCTATCCTCTACAACATGTTAGCTTTCTACCGGATTTTACATTTCTTTTACTTTGTTTGTAGCAAGCCAGTATAAATTGAGTATGCTGCTATCGGCAATATCCACCCAATCACTCTATTTGTCACTTTTAGTACTAAAACAAAATTCAAGCAGTGTGTGTGATTCCTGGGACCCATTTACCAATCGCATTCGACCACATAACATTTTGTCAGTTCTTGTTTCTGTTCATCCTAGCATTATCAGTATATGAGAGCATATCTGAACACGGTTAATATGTCTACTAATGTCAAATTGCATTGAATTGTATTGTAGACAAATCTAACCAATCAATAAATGCACACATATGCACGTTTCACATATGATAGAGGCTGTATTTTAAAGTTTATACTATAGTTTAAAACTGTCAGATAAAAAATCCCAAAGGAGATTCCATGCTTCAGAGAGGTATTTGATAATGAACTATAGTTTCATCAAATATTTCAACCAGAGCCATGGAACACATTGTAGGCCTTAGTCAGAGTGAGCCACGGGGAAAATACCACACACTAACATTCCTACCAGCCTGGCATAGCCTGGCTGGTGATACACAAAATGGGACTTTTGGGCAGGGTGGCCTGAAGTTCATCCAACATTTTTGAGAAGAACAGATTTTTTTTCCCCACTAAAAGAAGCATTTAAAAAGAGGCGTCAGTACTTTTTTCAAATAGATAAATATTTTAAGAACAATACCCACATTAGTACAATTGTGTCACAGATAAAGGGGGAACTAGCATGGGTTGTTTTTGCTAACACACATATTTAGCTTTGCCATTGCTTTGGGCTCGCTATACCGTAGCAGATGGCGGTGGTTTTGTCTGGAGTAGACCTTGTTTTTAGCCAACAGCCGTGTGTGTGTGTGTGTGTGTGTGTGTGAGGGGGGAGGGGGGAAAAGGGGGTGATTGGCATTCGTTTAGAGTAATTGACCAGTGGGAATATGGAGAGTCTGGAGAGGGAGCCACGTTGATCCAACAGTACAGACTGACTTCAGACCACACATCCTGCAAGTCCAGGCTGATGGTGAAACTCTGGCTTTTGTGCTATTCTGCATGGGCGGGTTCAGCCAGAGTTGACTCTGAGAGGTGTTGACTTATGGTAGTAAGTGCACACATGTGCACACACGCACGTGTGCCTGTATACAACATACTAAGCCAGCACCTGCCGGCGTGGGTTTAATAAGGCGCAGACTATATAACGCACACAGTAGTTATAAGACCACAGATTAGGCCCGTCATCCATTCTCCTATGGATAGACATGCATTGGTTTTTAATGAAAATGTACACACTGATATGTGCACTTGACAATACATATGTGGCATTACTACATCTGTTTAAATACTGCTTGTGCCCTAAGTCTACTAATTACACACACACACACACACACACCTACTGTACTGTACGTACGTACAGTACGTGTGTGTGTGTAGCTGTTAAGTGAGGGTTTAGCGGGTGAGAAACAGCTAGCGCTTGCTAATCATCAACCTTCAGCAGCTGCAGACTGTTAAGATGTGACACGCCAGTTACCTAGAGATTGTATAGGTCCTGTCACAAGTGTGACTGTGATGTGTGCTTACAGTCTGTCTGAAGCTGTGGTAATTAAAACGTGACGCGTGACAGAACATAGGCTGCTACTGTGAATGCATGTGTGTACTGTGTCAACATGTCCAAACTCTTCTATTATCATTTACTGTAGCTCCTCTAACCAGCCAGACACTACCAATGCATTTGAGAGATTCTTATTTAGAAACCAAAAATATGAATATATGTAGGCCAACCCTGTGGCAATGCCACTGGTATATTACTTTGATTACATGTTTTATTTAAGGCACAACTAGCGTCAACATATAATGATAATATGACACAAACAAGTGATTTGTATGTACGTACCAGGCCAATGCCAAGGGATGGAAGTGACTTTCTGACAGTTAAGATAACTTTATCTACATTATCAGTTTACTAAAAATAGTCTACAAATTATTTTGTATCAAATCTTTACCAAATAATTGTTTTACACATCTACGCAATGAAGAATGACTGGAATTACAGTGTGATGTTAAATAAGACATATTTATTAAGGTTATTAACAGAGATCCCTTCTCCAGGTCCAACATGCAGGCCGATAAGTCAAAAACAATGCAGATATCCCGTGGGATTGACTATGAGGCTCCACAGTATGTAATGACCCATTTTCACTGAGCCCAGCACTTTGGAAAATGTATATAACGTAAATGTCATGGGCAATGGGAGGTGCTGACAGCTGGAGAGAAAGGCCTAAACATACTCCAGCGTGAACCAGCGTGAAGGACAGCGGCAGAGGCAGAGAGCGAGATTAGCTAGCGCGAAGCATGCGCGCAGCGCGCACGCAGATTTGTGGAAAAAGCAAAGCTGAGCAAACATCAGCAAGAATCCCACCTCGCGTAGGATAATAGTGAACTTTATAATGTCTCTGTCGGTGTTATATTCCATGTGTAGTATGTGTTGCTGTGCCAACACCTCAAACAAAAACAGTCACAGAAAATGGTCCGTGATGCGAAAACACAGGCTACATCTTAATGCTACCTACCGTATGTGCCTATATACGTTTTCAATCTTCATGCCATGCTGCTGTACCTCTTGCCATTCCTCATAAGGATCTACACGAGGTATTTGGCCAAGCGTCATTAAGGTGTCAGAGACTGCCACGTGGGTGGGGGTGGGGTTGGGGGCTTTTTCTTAATAATAAATGTTGTTTTGGGTCAAAATGGGTGAAACAGTGTAATGACTTTAGAGCGGAGGCTTTAGGTTCACACTGTCAATGCCATGTGTGCTCTGACCACATTTCTGCTACCATCGAATTCTCTTTTCCTCTGGGTGAGTTGAATGAGTTCAATCTGCAGCAACAGCAGAGAAACCTTCAACTTCCTCTTGTCAGGTCACAATATTATCAGTGTGCGTGGCTGCAATAGTATTACATTTTCCTACAGTTTCCTACAACTGTAATTTGAACATGAAAACAGAATGGAATCGACGCACATCTGCGATAACGCTTGACTGTCCACAGAGCGGGAACATGTAGAAAAGTTAGCCTCGGGTGTCAGCTTCTTTTGGGTAGACCTGTTGTGTTTCTCCCCCTTTCTTGAACCTCTGTTCTCCACACATTGTTCTCCACCGCATGTGTCTCTGGCCGCTGAGAAACATGCACGGGTGTGGAAGAAACACAGACTTTAGCGCAGTGTCATGTCATCTTTGGCCGGCCTCCAGCTTCCCAGTTCAGACTGTCTTTTTTTGTTTTCGAGTTGGACAGACGTCATGCAGTGGTCTAATGAATGTCATTTGTGTTACACAGAGGCTGGGTGTATGTGGAGCTTTTGGTGATTTGACACTGAGGATTGTCCCTTGACATGCCATGTCAGCGGTATATCGAGAAAATGAAGACTGCCACTTGTCAGTTAAAATGTAAGGCTATATGGAACATTTCTACTTATTGGTCTCTCAATGTTTTTCGACACAGGCATTGTTGGGTTTGAGTGAGGCCTTGAATTCACGTGGTTTCCCTCTCCCACTGACATTTCATATAGCATTAAGAAGGTACTCCACATGGCGCCATCATTCAAATATTGAACGTCGGAGCCTAGCCTACTTTAGAAATGTTGTGGAACGGTTGTCAGTCAAATGTAACATACTAGGTCAACTGGAAATGTTTGTTCTGGCAACTTTAATATCTTTCCTTGGCACTGTTTAATTCAGTGCGTTCTATCAAAGGTAGAAACAATTACAAGGAAAATATGTTTAAAGCCACATAGTTGTCAGAGGCATGTGTCAACTACTGTACGCTTTCAGACAATACTTTTTTTTACCTTCTCAAGTGTGTTGGGAGAGCGATCTCTGTCAAGACACAGCTTGCCAGGTTTCCATTTCAAAATCCATACTTGTCAGACAAGTTCAAGAAAGCCAAACATGTTATGAAAAAAAAAGGAAAGCATTTGACCAGATCCAAAAGCAAGTAATGAGAATGAGCTTTTTGTGCTCAACTGCTTATAAAATCACTGTTAAATTCAAATGTACATATACTCACAGAGGCCATCCTGCGACACTGTCCCAAATCACGTGTCCTGGCTATTAATTATGCCACAGTGTAAACAGTTAACCAATCAAATGTTTATCATCATAAGATGCATGTAATCACATCGCCCAACCCAAAAGTGTGAGTAAGCTACGAAGCTCTGAAGTGGAACACTTCCGGTTATTGAGCTTAATATAAGGGATCTTGTAAAAGGCTGTGGGATATGTAGATGGTGTAAGTGGTGACAAACTATTAGCTTCACAAGTACAGATACAACAGCTGTCAACACCTCTAGCGCACATGCTAAAATATAGTGGCGATGATCCAGCAGGTGGTTTGTAACTTGAAAGACTATAAGCAAACTATTTTCCCAAGCAGTGACCTAAATCAAGCTCACTGTCAGTTTGATATTCGCTGGTGATAATTGTCACACCTCTTCCGTAAATTAATTTCTGATGATAGCTGGCAGTTGCCCTTAACCTTTTATATTACAATCAAATAAGCCTATAGTATTTATCTACTACTTCATGCACGCACAGCTGTTGCTATTGTCTGTCTCCAGAAATAAGTTGTTTCCTCTATGACCTATTTGAATTCTCATTAAAAAGGTAGAGAAATGGAGAATACATATGCCAAACCTTCATAATAGATGCCATGGCCAGGTAACTTGTGGTTTGAGAAGTGAAGATTGTTCTGAGTAAATCTCATAGCAAGTACTTCATGTGGGCTTTCATATTAGCAAAGAAAACCTTCATTTGAACGGCTGCACTCCTTTTGCCACGGCACACTTGCCTTAGCAGTTGTGCTTTTGGAGTTCTGTAAATCCATTTATTCGTTGGTTTCCCTTTTAGGGTGTAAAAGAAATGACACATAATGAACAACTACCCTGCCAATCCTGTCAGTTGCAGTGACCAAAATGGTCGCAGGCTGGCAGTCATGTCCCCTGTGTGTGTTTATGAAAGTAATGTTCTGCTTTCCCCATCACGACCTCAGAACGCTGGTCATCGGATTTTGCCAGCTATGCAGCAGACCCCGCTCGAGCGTTTTATATAGGCTTCCTTTAAATAAACTGATAAAAGAGTGCAACTCTGCCACATGTTCTCTCTATACAATGTTTAGAGCTACAGTTTGCCCCAGAATAGAGTTCCCAAATGCAGGACGTTTGCACGGGGGCTCTATGATGAAAAGCGCAAGTCCTGCTGTGTAAAACATGTTTAAATCTATGCAAAACTTCTATCAGTTGGCATGCACCTCCTCAGGGTATGATAGATATAGAAATGAACCCTAGGCCTGAAGGCTACCGTCACGTGGAGCGTGGCCTGTTTTACATTCAAAAGTAGTCTTCAAGCTAGTTCTCAGTGATACGAGTGTTAGCACAGGCTTAGGGTGATGATGGCTACTAAACAGATAAGCAGCAAGAAGGAACATCTTGGGGGGGGGGGAGGGAGTCCTCTTTTCTTTGCTAAAAACGTTCAACGTACGCAGGGAGGCACACCGTTCAGCAGATCCCGATGTCAGTGAATGGCGAATTCCCCTGAACATTAACCGATGAACTCTGCTTTGACCTGTGCAAAATGGCAGCAGCATCCATTTGAACATTAACCAAGGGCTTGATGCTTGTACGCTCTAGCTGTTTATACTGTTTATGCTGCACATTGTATTGTTGTTTCTCCAGGAAGGTCAGCATCCTGTGCTTTATTGGATTATTTATTAAGATGTTTCCACTCTTGACAACTCTCTGCAAAGATGTTATAATGATAGAATGATAGAGTATTGTAAGGCATTTCAATGGAAGCAAAAATGGAATGCTTCTGATAAGTGAGCGCCCAGATTAAGTCTACCATGCATGGCATGAAACAAAGTAAATTCACCTCAAAACAATTAGCTGAAGAAACACCATTGTGGACTTGTACTGTAGGTACTTGATCATTTATGTAATATACTCAAAATACCCACTATTGACCCAATGATTCGCATCATTGGGTCGTTCTGGTCTGAATAAATGGTGAAAAGTCCCCCTATTGCCATTCCAAAATTCCAATGCGGAAGTGCCGTCCGTTGGAACCTCTGTTAAATTATCTCTGCTCTCTGTGTGTGTGTGTGTGTGTGTGTGATGGGTCCTTCTAGACTGACAGGTAATGAGCCCCTGTCCATCCTGCCACTGAGCTCTGTACCAGGGGACAACGTGGGCAGGGCCCACTACAAGCTGTGCGACCGGCTGAAACTGGAGAAGAAGCAGCGCAGGATGTGTCGACGTGACCCGGGCGTGGCTGAGACCCTCATGGAGGCCATTAGCATGAGCGCCTTGGAATGCCAGTATCAGTTCCGCTTCGAGAGGTGGAACTGCACCTTAGAGGGGCGCCACAGAGCCAATATTTTAAAGAGAGGTAACGTACCGTCGACTAGTGAAGGCAGATATGCTAACATGCAATACAAGAGGATTCAGTCGAATGTATCATTTTTATGGTATTAAAATGTATTCATGTCGAGTAAACTGTCAAAACAAAGGCAATTTGCATTGGTGCTCCATACGCTATTTTAAACATTGATATACCAGAAAACAACATCTCCCATGTAGAGACAGAGTATAGTAATAGACCTTTCCCACTCAAGGTGTAAGACCCGCCCCCATTGGTTACTGTTGCTACTGTAATTCTTTGTAGCTTGTGGGACATTCTATTATATTCTCTCTTGCAAGCGCACTGCAATAATATTGCAGTGCGCTTCTGGCCAAATTAGTCTACCTTGTCAAACAGCGTTCTACAGAGAGTCATCAACTTCTTTAGTCAAGGATATCCTGTACCGTATTCACAATCGCAGCATTACACAGCTACAACAGTGCGTAGCCAGTAACGGTACTAAAGGCGATTACATATTTTTCGCTATCTTACTGTACGTTCAAGTCGTGTGTTTGTTGATGTTGTTCACGTTGAGTTCAGCTGCCTCCCACAAGCTTTTAATGCACCGTAACTTTAGTTTAGCCAACTGTGTTTTCTGGTTTGAACAAACCCTGCTGTACTGTACGGGTACTGTTCATATAGTCTGGCAGGATATCTCATTTGAATTGCACATTCTCGAATTGCATCTAGTGACACATTTGTTGCACACAAGCATTTTATACTGTAGCATCCCTTTCAATACAGTTAGCTGGTAAATTAGGAAAACACTACACACGTTACTGTATTGTTATGCAAGTCTAGTGTGAACAAAAAAAGGGTTACCTATCCTGTTTTGTTTTTGAATTTGATACATGTGTTAGTACTGGTACAGTTAGTCTGGCTATAACTGCTAATTTGTGGCTTTGTTTGTGGGACATCAGGCATTGCTAAGGAAAATCAGGTAATCTGATTAGTTTGTATTGACGCGTAATTGACAGGCCCGAAAGGTCTATTGCGTCCTAAGTGATGTCACACAACTCTTGTGGATGTGTGTGTGTGTGTGTGTGTGTACGTGCATGCCCCATGGGAGCATTTGTTTTGCTCTGAGAGCTGGTGCACTTAGACATCTAGTGGTGGAAAGTAATACAGCTCCACTTGTAAACAGAGTACATCACTAATCATTAGGTTTCCTACTGTATATTCCCCAGTTATGTCAACTGCCATTGTCCCTGTGCAGGGTTTAAAGAGACGGCCTTTTTGTATGCTATCTCCTCGGCGGGCCTGACCCACGCCATGGCCAAGGCCTGCAGCGCGGGCCGCATGGAGCGCTGCACCTGCGACGAGGCCCCCGACCTGGAGAACCGCAAGGCCTGGCAGTGGGGAGGCTGTGGGGACAACCTCAAGTACAGCAACAAGTTTGTGAAGGATTTCCTGGGCAAACGCTCTAACAAAGACCTCCGCGCACGCGTGGACATGCACAACACCAACGTGGGCACGAAGGTATGTGGCTGACTCTCTCTGTTTTACCCTTCAGATGCTTTGAAGGTATAGTCAGCTACTGCTAATTGTTAGCTAATACAATTTTTGACAAATTTTCACTTGCTTACTGTTTTCTGTGCATGTTAATAATCCGGTACTTCTACACAGCCCTGGCTCTGTAAATAGGAACATAAACAACAAACACTGCTCACAACCACAAAGTGCTGGGATTTGCAATGCCTTTCAATGTGTGGGGCGGAGCTTCTGAGAGAGTTTGTTTAAATTTGAGCTCAAAGTTAGCAAGCGTTCTTGAGAAAGACTAATGCTGCTTTTAAATCATCTGTTGAAATTGCTAATTTCTTGCTTTACAATGAAATCAATATAAACTTTCTTCTGATAGATGGTGCATAATAGATGTCATAACACATGAGCTCAATTCATATGCTGTAAATTGACTATTTGTCTCATGATGTTAAAACCAAGCACTTGAATTTGATCCGGCACCTTAATGGGGCAGGTGTTTAAATCCCTCAATATCAAACAAGCTGGTTTCCCCCCAAGTTTCGGACTCTAAAACCCTGTGTACAGTGAAGAATCTTCGCCAAGTATCTCACAGTGTCGAGCCTCAAAGCTGGAAACGCACAGGTCTTCGCCATAAGCGAATATCCTAATAATAACAACATGTATTTAGAGAGCTTGTTCCACAATTTGGGACCAAAATTAATTTGTAAATAAACCTGGATATAGGCACAGCTCAGTTAAATAATCAAAGGCCTGTCCTCAAAGTGCTTTAACGGTGATTACTGTAATATGATTTTAAAATCAATTCTAGGTAGCCAGTGCAAATATGCCAAGGTGGCCAAATAAGTCAATAATGAATAAAACAAACACGGGAGTATGTGCTAAACAAACCCATTGTTAAGATCTAAGTTTGGTTTGTTTCAAAAGGGTCAGAGTTCATTTGGTGTGTTCCTATATAAACACAAATGCTGACTAATTGCTCACTCAAATGGTTTAAATGGTGGGAAAATGCTTATAATACAGTGTTAAATGCTATAACACAGATAAAGAGTATTATTAAGAGCCAGTCAATAGTGTACTATATCCTTTTTACAAGGATATGGGACTGTATCAAGGGACATAACTATTCTAATGTTGAAGTTTTATATTACATTGTAGCAATTGACTGCATTGTTAAAATGACCATAAGGAATATATTTTTGACCACAATAGAATAACAATGATAGACTTTGTTTAAATTAACTGCTAAATCATATAATATCTTATAGCGCACATTAATCAATACAAAAGTAAATGGTCTCTCACGGCTTTTAATAGTAAAAATACAAAGAGAGAATGGTCCTAGACTATTGAGCCAAAGCAAACTCAATGTCTGGAATCTGTTACTTTTACTTGGATGCTTATCTTACTGCGGCCAATTCCATTCGTTTCAAAATGAATTATAGGAGACGCACACTTCCCAAATATTAGGAGACACAAACCTTTCCCAAAAGGCCAATGAATACTCCTCCTTTCAGCTTAGCTCTCCAAAACCCAGTGTCTCAAGACGTTACATATGAGATACAAGATTTACAATGCTGTTTTTGTTCCTCTTCCCCTCCTTCCTACTGTGCACGTGTGGTGAGGTGTACCACATGCCAGGGGGAATTACCATATGGAGTCCAAAACTTGGAATGTGCTAGCCTTTGTATCCCCCAGCTTCTTAAAAGCTGACATATCACTACTCCGTAGACTACTAGCGGCAACGACGCACTTCATATTCACCGGTCTGTCTCGCGAGCGTGAGAAACGAACGGCAGAGGCAGAGCAAACTTCACGTGGCCGCGAGCTGCCGACTTTCACACGCTACTTTTAATAGCGCTAGTTGATGCACAAATGGTGTTTTGTCTAGCGCAGAGAGGTCCGGTAACAATATCATAACACGATGTGCTCAGCGCACCGCTCGGATGCTGCGTCCTCCTTTCCAGCTGTTTGCTAGCTGTAGTTATGTTTTACATAGCAGAGTCGTGTTGGGGGGGGGGGGGGGGGGGGGGGGGGGGGGGGGGGGGGGGGGGGGGGGGGGGGGGGGGGGGGGGGGGGGGG
>JAODUK010068855.1:0-16713 GCA_027564635.1 Typhlichthys eigenmanni
TCCAATGTCCCCTCACTCGCGAACAAGACCCCGAGGTACTTGAACTCCTTCACTTGGGGTAAGGACTCATTCCTTACATAACACCCTTTATTTAGTATTCTTATTTCTTCACTGTTTCACATGCAACTATACAGTATGCGCCATCATGAGAAAATAGCTTTCACATGGGTGAATTTATCTGAAAGTAACAATTTATTGTACATTATAATTGCTGTATAAAAGGTCAGGTCTTTCATATGCATACAGAATATAAAGATTTATGCATGGTACTACGTATGCAAGTACAATTCACCACAAAAGGGAATATACTGTATTTTGACCAGCAAGATTAGTCATTTACAGAAATTAAATGCACATCATTCAAACGTGTCTGAGCAATGAAATGAAACGGCAGTCTGTTATTTTGGACTAAATATCTACTGGATGATAGTTTGGAACTTGGCCAATGTAACAATCGTTTCTGACCATCATTGATGAACTCATGACTGAGTTATTGGTGGATGTTGTTGGTCATTACTATGAGTCTTGATAGGAGAGAGTAGTCGTTACACTCAACATTTTAAGAACAGTACTGGTGTACTTAGTGTTGTAGCCTAGTCATGTGCACATAGCCTGTTCAAAGAAAGCAAGCCGTCCTGACTGCCGGTTGTATTTTTAAGAGGTTATGAAACGGTTTTAATTTAATGCAATTGTGAGCATTAGTATTCAAACATTCGTTCAGATGTAGCACGAGAATTCGAAGCCTGTAAAATAATATTCGGGCCAGCCCTTCACGTTTAGCAGATCTATCCATCATTATTTACACTGAAATGTCTCAGATTTCAGGAACACCATGAACAGGAAGTTTCCTTCAATTCTAGAAGGTAAGATTACATTTTAATTAAAGGATTGAACAGAGACTGAACAGCAGTATACACATTTCCAACAGGAAAGATTAAATCCACCATCTGAATATCGAGAACATTCTGTTATCTATGTTCAGAGCGGTAACTGTGGTGACCAGCCTCGCTCAGAACCCGTCTCTCTCTCCTCCCAGTCTACTACAAGTCCAACGAATGGGCCGGCGTGTGCGGCACCCGGGAGACCGACCGCGAGGCCTGGGACGCTCGAAACGACTGACCACCTGTCTGGAGGGGCGGAGCTACTTCCTCCTCTTAGTCATGAGAGCCCTGCCCCCAGCTTGCCGTCTGCCGAACATCTTCCTCTTGCTGAACGCAGCCTTCTTCCTGCGCAGCGTCTTGACGTCACGCCCACACAGCCAGTCGTCACGCTGGCCCTCCCACTTCAGCTGCTTCTGACCTGCAGGGCATCATGGGAGACGAAGGAGGGTCAGAACAGGGTCTACGTGCTACTGCAGACTATTATGACCTCGATGCTGATCAGACCCCATGTCAGGACTGTCTTGGTGCATCCACAACATGCATGATTGACAGCAAACCTTAGTCATCGCCTGGTAAATAAGATGTCACTCAATCCTAACACCTAATTATAACGTGTGTGTGTGTGTGTGTGTGTGAGTGAGTGAGAGTGTGTGTGTGTGTTCAGGCTGGAAATCCAGAACTACAGTCTTGTAATTTGTCCTCAGATCAAAGATGATTAATAAAATGTGTACTGCCAGCTGAGCCGGTCTCTAGTTACTCTCACAGACCGCTAGGTCTCTAGCACATTACCCTCGCAGGCCGCCAGGTCTCTAACACATTACCCTCGCAGGCAGACCGCTAGGTCTCTAGCACGTTACTCACTGGCTTTGTCCTTGTTGGCCATTGCATCCAGCCCAGCGTGGTCCAACATGGAGCCGGTGTTATCATCCAGTATGGAGCCAAACTGTAACAGAAGGTTACAGTACAAAGTGTGGAAAAGCGGTTGAATGCAGTGGTGGTTAGACATCTGTTCCCATAGCAACATGTTCCTCACCTGTTCGGCAGAGGTAAAGATAGCTTGGTCCTTCCCCTTCTTCTTCTTCTTTGGACCTGTAGGGGCGTACACACAGATGTGCCTTTCAGATACGGGTCTATTTGACATAGCTGAACGAAAAGAAGTGAAAACAAACTATTCTATTTTGTAGCCAGGTAACAAAAGGATAAATAGGCACAAGGTGTAGACATGTTTGTTTGTCAGTTAAAAGTTACGTCTTCATTTGACAAACGAGGTGAGTTCCTGATGACACCCTATTTAGCCGTGTGCACACCACAGATTCTGGAACGCTCTGCTCAAAAATATTTGGGGCACACACCCCCAGGTATAGCATTAGCTAGAATTGATAGGTTTTTAAAAATGATGAGTCCTCTCTAGTGTGTCTCTAAATAAATGAGTCCTCTCTAGGTGGGTCTCTAAATAGATGAGTCCTCTCTAGGTGGGTCTGGTCTAGATGCAGGGCAAGACTGACCTGGAGTGGAGGAGGAGGAGCCTGGGTCCTCAGAGGACTTCCTCTTGGCCTTCCTGGGAGGTGGGCTGACATCTGCTGGCTCCGCCTCCTCCCATGAACCTGCAGACAGTCAACTCACTGGTCACCTGTATGCTACCACTGTGCTGGAGAACACCTGACCTATATGATGGTCAAAAGGTATTTTGTGCCAAACTAACTATTTAACATGCTTGACACAAAAGCTTGGTTTAAAACTATTTACAATGCATTCAATTGATTTATTGTCAAAGCTTGTGTCACTTATAAGTTAACTTGAGATAAGAGTGCGGTAAAGATCTCTTCAGGATGTGCATTTCAGTGACAGCAGAACCAGTCGATCCCTCCCCTCTAGTCACATGACACATTGGGGTGGAACAGTACGTGTACAGACGTTGCATTTCAAAACAGCTGTGTGGTGAAAATGTAAAGTGTGTTGTGTCTGCGTTGTTCTACATCACGCGGAACTGAAGTTGAAGGTTTTTTTTTGGACTGCCATGCACGCGAACTGCGTGCAGATTACAGATGGATTGGATCTGTCCCGCACAACCTAATGCAAGTAACTAGCTCATAATAAAAGCTGCATTGCTGTAACGTGTGGGGGAGAGTGCATATACCCTCCTCCACACTAACAATAATGGTGTTAAGATGTGTGTGTGTACACGGCAAGAGTTAATGCTCCCCATGCTACAACCACATCATGCAGTATGAACATAATAGGCATGATTTAGGACAGTTATAATATATCACAAGATACACAAATGATTGTGAAAGGAGCGTGGCTGGTCTAATAAAACATTTATAGTATATTTCTGTGTTATATACACACAATTTTTCCATGGTATAACACGTTCTGTAAAAAAAAAATAACCCTAACGTGATGTTATATAGGGTATTTGTGTAAAAACACCAATGTACCAAAAATGTACCGAACCGCAACTTCTGAACTGCGTGTGAACCTCAGTGTACCGTTACACTCCTATGACACATGCAGACAGACAGTCACATGACACATGCAGACAGACAGACAGACAGACACATGACACTGACCGTCCAAGTCAGCTTCGTCCTCCAACTCGGGCACTGGGAGAAATGGGAGACAATAACAGACCAGTCATATGATATGATACTCCTAATGTCATCTATAAAATGCTCCACATTCCGGTTCAACTGCTCCAAACTAGCTCGTTGTGAAAGGCCTTTAGAACGTTGAGTTGAATAAATATACAGTATAGCACAGGAACAGCACCCTCTGGTGGTTGAACAGTGCATGGCATCTGCAATGGACAGCATATCACATCACCTGGTTCAGATCAGGTTAGGGCCGAACGACTTTGTAAAAAAAGATCTAATTGAGATTCTTCTGACAGATTACGATTTAATGTGCGATATTTTTTAAAGTAAAGATTTAAGTTAACATGGAACATTACCTTTGAGATGTCATCAAAAGTACTTTTAGACTATTTTTTAGATTTAGCATTTCAGCAATAACTAATAATGAGTATCACATTATAGGTCTTAATAACTAATGAGTATCACATTATAGGTCTTAATAACGAGTATCAGCAGGTGACTGAGGGCGGTTTGAGGGAGCAATATGTATGTGCCTATATAACAGCAGTTTATCATCCTGCTGTGCATATTTCTTTCCTGCAGGGGGCAATATAGTTGTGGCGTTTGGGTGAGCCTAGATGAGAACTCACCCGGTGCCAGCGGAACATTGTGAAGAGTAGAGATGTGACTTTAGCTCCAACAGACAACACGCTGCTGCTGCTCATACGACCATGCAGCGAGGTCATTTAGTAGCCACAGAGAGCAGCTTTGACGTAAATATTGGGGAGGGGGACACCTCGATGGGGGTATAGGGGTCCTTTCCTTTTGCACCCATGGAGTCAGGAGTAGCCTAATTCATCTGGCCTATCAGTTTCCTCTAGAACAGTTCATAATTTAAACTACCTGACCCGTAATGAACACATGGTGGATGGACGCATTTATTTAGCGCTGTTGTCCATAGCGCTTAACATCCTGCCCTCCATATAGGCCTACAGAGAGCTGTGCTCTTATTGGCCGAGGGTTGTGCCATCAGACACCTCACGTCGACTCAAATGTCGACTATGTGCAGCCAGGGATGACTGGGATCACACAGAAAGTAGGTCTATGCTATAGTACCTTTGGTTTTAACAAATAACGGTGAGCTAAACTGTAATTCTCCTCTCTAAAAAATGTATTATAAAAACACCCCGTTAGACCTCACTGATATTAGTGGCGGGTCGTGGCCAGGGTTGTTGCCGTGGAAACCATTCAGACACCAACCTTCTTCATCGTCGGGGTCCATGAAGGTTCCCCCTTCCTCCTCCAGCTCGGCTCCAAAGTCCTCTTCGTCCAGACTGCCCAGAGAGACCTCCTCATCGTCCAGGTCGTCTTCCAGGTCGGAGGAGTCAGAGTCCTCCTCCGCCCCCCTCTTCTGTCCTTTGCTCCTCACGTTGCTAGGCGACCAAACACGTTACTCTCTAGTTGTACGTTCTGTGTGTGTGTGTGTGTGTGTGTGTATGCGTGCGTGTGCGAGAGTGTGTGTGCGCGCGTTACCCAGCAAAGTCTAGGCTGTCTGGCACGTCAGTGAAGTAGCTGTCCGCCTCGCAGGAATCTGAAACCAAGCAGATACACACCGTCACCACTGGGGGCGCTGTTGCTGTCGGGAAGGAGTAGAGAGCATGGCCACCACTCGGCACACCGCTCACTACTCCCTCCTTGTACCACTGGGGGCGCTTTTCAGTGTTTCCTCTGGGAAAAAGGTTTGCCGGGGGGGGGGGTGTTGCCTACCAATAACCTTGGTCCTGGGTACATTTTTTAGAGGATGTATCTGCCTACTCCACACCAGCTTTGTCCCAGGTAGACAGGCTGGCAGCACATTGCTATCTCACTGTATTCCCCATATCCAGCTGTGTGTGCAGATAGGCAGCTTAAAGGCTCTGCTCTCATTGGGCACAACCAAATGTTTTGCGCTGCAGAGCTGTCTTGCGTATGTCACTCGTGCACTATTTGTCTTGAGTTGAAAGTTGCCACAATTCACACTTAACAGATAAATAATCGTGAGAGCGGTCTCCAACTGAGACAGATTCTCTACTTACTGAGAAATAAAAATGTGCTTTACAAAGTTGTACTGGAACTGTGTTTGATAGAAACACAGAACGCAGAGGAAACACTGGTGCTGCTGGTGTCAGTAGAGGGCTGCTCCCAGAACCCCCGGGGACAAAACCTACCCAGAATCCTCTCAAACTCCTCGTCATCTACATCCTCCAGGCTGTGTCCGTCTCCCTCATCTCCTCTCAGCTGCCGGAGCTTCTCCTTCTCAGCCTCGCGCTTCTTGAAGAACCTGCCTCAGAGGGGCAGGGTTGTAGCCTAGCCGTTAGCCAGCGCTACCCATAGTCATGTTGTGTTGTGGCCTAGCTGTTAACCATCGCTACCCATAGTCACGTTGTGATGTAGCATAGCTGCTAACCATCGCTACCCATAGTCACGTTGTGTTGTAGCCTAGCTGCTAACCATCTCTACTCTTAGTCATGTTGTGTTGTAGCCTAGCTGCTAACCATCTCTACCCATAGTCACGTTGTGTTGTAGCCTAGCTGCTAACCATCGCTACCCATAGTCACGTTGTGTTGTAGCCTAGCTGCTAACCATCTCTACCCTTAGTCATGTTGTGTTGTAGCCTAGCTGCTAACCATCTCTACCCATAGTCACGTTGTGTTGTAGCCTAGCTGCTAATCATCTCTACCCATAGTCACGTTGTGTTGTAGCCTAGCTGCTAACCATCGCTACCCTTAGTCACGTTGTGTTGTAGCCTAGCTGCTAACCATCTCTACCCTTAGTCACGTTGTGTTGTAGCCTAGCTGCTAATCATCTCTACCCATAGTCACGTTGTGTTGTAGCCTAGCTGCCAACCATCTCTACCCTTAGTCACGTTGTGTTGTAGCCTAGCTGCTAGCGAACCGTTTGACAAGACGTCCCACGTGTAATTCTCTCACCGATAGAAGAAGATCTCATCCACAGGAATCTGGCCCTCCTCTTTAGCCAGGTACTCCTTACAGTTGACTGGGAGAGAAGAGAAAGCACACGTTGGGTTGAGCAAGTCAGCACTAGAATCACTTACATGTCTTCAGCACAAACACACAAGATTCACAAATCTTTTAAATATCTGCAAAGACCAAATATCAACACCCACAAGATTCGATCAATCTGTGAATCTGTGGGTGTTGATATTTGGTCTTTGATGGATGGACAAAAAACTCAGCTGACAGTAACAGAGCCTATAACAGTGAGGACAGGATGGTTTCCAGACTCACCAGGCAGTGAGCGAGCGTTGTTCAGAGGGATCTTGTGTCTGGGCTGCATGACAGAAACCTCCGTGTTCTCTGTGGAGGGGAGACCATGTAACAATGAATACAAAGGCAAATAAAGTCTAGCTAGTTCTTAACAAGATTTAACTCTAAAGGTGAAGGAAGACTAAATAGTTCTTATTAAGAAGATTTAACTGCAGGTTAAATATAAACTGCAGGGATAAACTGTGGAAAACGCTTAGCGCAATGTGAGCACAACAAGTACTCAGGATGTTCACAAGAATACTTGTTAGCTAGTCAGAGGTGGTAGTACTGTTAGCTAGTCAGAGGTGGTAGTACGGTTAGCTAGTCAGAGGTGGTAGTACTGTTAGCTAGTCAGAGGTGGTAGTATGGTTAGCTAGTCAGAGGTGGTATTTACGTTTTCCTCTCTGCTGTTTGGGGTTCCTGAAGACAAAGCGATCCAGGAAGCGGCTCAAGGTGAAGTCCTGCATTGGGTCTCCAGTGTACTGGATGAAACCCCCCTGTGGCCACACACACACACACAGTTAGAAACCCTACTCTCTCTCACACACACACACAGTTAGAAACCCTACTCTCTCACACACACACACACACACACACACACACACACACACACACACAGTACCTCCAGGATCGTCCTGGCGAACAGGGAGACCGATGGGTGGAAGTTTCTCGACAGCTGGAGGAAACAAACATCAGTCATCATCACGTTGTCATAGCAACAATGTACCAACGTACCAAACCCAGGGGCGACCCATGTGGCTAAACCGTTGCCATAGCTACCTGCAGCAGCTCCCACAGGGGTGACTGGTTGGCACCACAGTACAGAGGGTTCCTGTGGCACGGGTCGTACGCCTGCACACGCTTCCCCCCTGGAAAAAGCCAGACCCAGATGAATGCTGTCACTCAAAGTGAACATCTGTAGTGGCCCCTCCCATTCTTTATCACATGTGCGCTCCTCCGGTCGACGCCCACCAGCGTCCCCAGCGCAACAAACCAACCAGCCAACCACAACCCGCTGATTGCCTGTCGTGTGCAGCTGTGTGGGGTTATGTCAAGTCTTTTGTCTTTTGGTGTCTGTCAGGGCCGTGTGGAAGACGTGTGGCAGCATGTTTGGTACAAAAGGCTTATTTATTTAGAGCAGTTACACTGTAGCCTGCATGTTTTAAAATATGTCACGAAAATCCCGCTAGCACATCGCGCTAATCAGATAGCATTAGCCGGGATTAGCATTTCTTACTTTTTTACACTTTCGTTTGTCTAATATCTGTTATGTAATTACATGCATGATATAGGTTGGGATCAACCACACTTGTTGTGATATGTACTGTAGTCATTTCCGATTATATTTGCAGATATTAGTTGCATTAAGCCTTGTATAGGCCATGCAACACTAAAAATGCTGTTGAGTCCGAGACGAGATCTTCAAAAAGTGGTCTCGAGACAAAGACCGGTCTTGAGTACTACAACACTAGCGTGGGCCTATAACCTACAGTATGGCATATAGTTTTAATAAACAAAACCGTTTTTTCGTAATATTTTGTCATGAAGAAAATCAAATCTATTATAATCGTTATTGTTCATAATACTGAAAATAATCGAGGGCCATCTCTAGGAGCAAGATTCCTCTCTGAGAGACACACACCCACAGAACAGACACACCTTCCATGTTGCGGTGGTGTACCCATGATGCCGTGGGCTTGGGCTCCTCTGGTGCGGGCTTCTGCTCTTCCTCTAGCTTGTCTGCATCCACAAACCTCTCCTCTCCATCATCACCACCACCCTCTGGAAGGTCTTTGAAGCTCTCCTCCTCCCCGTCCTGACGGACAGCCGAGATCGTTTTATTTGACATGGTTAACAGCATTTGTACTAATGGTTATACCGTAAAACTGTTAATATCCCAGGCTGTTATTTGCTTCAACCAATAACTTCCACAGGCCTTTATTTGGGAAAGGTGTCTATATGCGACAAGCGTTTAATTTATTTCACACAAAACCCTTGCTAAGAAAATATTGGAAATATCAAATTGATTTATTTACAAATAAAAAATGGACAGTCTATATGGGAAGTTTTGCTGTATTAGAGTTCTCTTTTTTGCATTAGAATATAGAGCAATTAAAACTTTGATGGTCTCATTATCTCATGTAGTAATGCTCATTGCTCTATCATCGCATTTTAAGTCTATTTCACATTGAATATTGAACTAAAGCATGACAAAAAAATAGATATCACAAATGAAATAGCTATATTTCTCAAAATAATCGCAATTAGATATTTTCCCAGAATTGTTCAGCATAGGGCCGGACGATATTACCTAAAATGAAAACCACAATGAATTGAACATTGTACCTCAATTGTGATCGATGAATGATTATTTTGCCTGTTTTGCTTTTGTTCGAGTTCACTTCACTTGCTTCCATGCAGCTGTGTGGGTCGGAGTCAAGTGACTAACCACGATAGCTAACAGTATAAATAGCTTTTACTTTACAAACAAGAGTCATAATTATTAGCTTCAAGTCAAATATATTGACAGTCAATGTACTTACCCTGCTGTGTTATTAAACAGAAAATTCCTGCCCTATTCCAGCCCTATCAAGGCATATAAAAATATTTATTTGTAACTTAAATACAATCTTGTGATTGGTTTGCTCACTCCACAAGAATGCTTCTTGCATCAGAATTAGTTCTGGTTTTGTTCACATCACATTACTAGGGGTGGGTAAAAAAAAAAAAGAAAAAAAATTTTTAAGAAAAAAGAAATTGATTCTCCAATTAAATCGACTCACCCCGGTGTCTTGCAGCAGCGTCTGCAGGCCAGGCTTGGCCCTCATCACCGTGGAGACGAGGAAGAGCGCCCCACAGGCAAAGGTGCTGCTGTGCTGGCAGCTGACCAGCAGGAGGCGCTTGATGAAGGCCTTGATGCGCCGCAGCGCCACGTCCGCCTTCAGCGAGCGGTACAGCAGGTTGAGGAAGAGGCCCTGGCTGCAGCAGGACGCCAGGCCCGGGTCCAGCAGCTTCCTGGGGGGCACAGGGGTCAGTGGGTGGCCCCCGCTGGCTGCAGCTGGCATTACAACTAGACACTACCAGTGTGTGTGTGTGTGTGTGTGTGTGTGTGTGTGTGCGCGCGTGCAGGACAAGCTGTGCTACATCAGTGGACAGTGGGGGGCGCTAGAATATTTATTCCTGCCTCTGGTGGACCAAGCACTCTCTGGTCATTATGGGATGATGACCATGATAATAATATTATAATATATAAAATAATAATAATAATAATAATAAAACAGACACCTTTCAGGACAACCAAGGACATCTTACACTGAATTCAGGCAAATAAAAAGACAAAACATCTGATGAAGATATTGGGATGCACCCTCACCTGTAGAGGGCGCAGTAGTAGCGGTCGGACACGGTCTGCTGTGCGTCCATCACCTGGAACAGCAGCATGAGGGCCTGCACGGCCGTGCTGAGGCGCGCCACGTGCACCACGCGGAACAGCGTGTCCAGCTGCTCGTGCACCTTCTCATCGCCGGCGCGGGCGTAGGGATACGCCCGGTTCACGCCTGCCAGTGATGAGGCCCACGTGTTAGAAGGTCAGGCAGGAGCTCAAATCAAAATACACCGCTCCACACATTGGAAAAGCATTGCGAAGGCTGGGACATTGTTGTTCCTATTTACGGGCTGTGTAGAAGTACATGAATATGACAAAAGTGTATTAGCTTCTAATTAGCTTAGAATAGCAGACTAGCTTTAATTATATAGTTAGGGCTGGGCGATAAGGACCAAAAATCATATCCCAATATATTTAGGTTGAATACCGATACATATCAGTATTTAATATAAAGTGGGTTAAATGTTCAGGAGATAAAACAGGAAACCCGACGTAAATTGTAATTGTAGTTGTACATGGTTAAATCCGTAGCAGAGAGGTTGTGGATATTGCAGCTATAACAACAGTGTACTCCACATTTGTTTTTGAGTCGAGGGTACCGTGTCATACTACATGTACCTGTATGTCAGAAACAGCATGTGACTCAGTATCTGCTCTCTCATTGGCTACTCTGAAAAAAGGTGTGAATATAACTATATTGATATAAGCGATATTGTCTAATTTTATATCTCTTTTGAAAATACACCAATATAAATTAAATATTGATATATCGCCCAGCCCTAGGTATTGTCACCGTGTTTACAGTATGTTGCCGCACCACAACACTAGCTGACCATAACTGGCACTGTTCTACTGCAAGTTGGGATCAGTGTTGCCGTGGCAACCGGCCAGCAGGCCCCTCCCCTACCGGACAGCAGCGCGCTAAGCATCTTGGTCTCCAGGTCGGCCCTCTTGACGCAGGCCCTGAAGAAGGAGAAGTAGAGGGCGATGAGGCGCACCGCCAGCTCCTCGTCGGCGCCGCGCTCCAGCGGCAGCTGGCCCAGGAAGCACACAGCGTAGTACTGGGAGCGGCGGCTCACGTTGGCCCGGAACACCAGCCGCTCCACCTCGCCGCACACCACGCCCTTCATGCTGGGGTGCTGCCGCAACAGCGCCCCCAGCAGGTGGGAGGCCCTCGTGGCCGTGCGGTACTCCGGGTCGCCCAGCTTGTTCACCACCTGGGGGGTCCCAACAGAACGACAACAGGCGGGTCATGGACAGGGGGGTCATTGGATTAATTTACAGAACTTGCTATATCGTGATATGTATCGTTATCCGTATATAATATAATCGATATCGGGATATGACATTTTGGTCATATCGAACAGATTCCAACTTATAGGTGTTTACAGGGCTGATGAAAATGTATATTCCAGTAATCATACAGAGGAATTTCTCTACTTCCCTTCAAACAGTCATGTTCCAACATATGGAAAAGTTTAACGGTTGGAGCCACCTGTGGCGTTTTGCTTCTTTAGGGAGTCAAAATATGAGATACCGTAACCAGGCAATACGCGGTTAAAGCCCATATTGAGATGCACGCGTGTTCCCAGTGTGCTGAATACACAACATGCCCACAACAAGAACAATATATAGAATAATATCAGCATATCCCACAAGACAACGCACGTTCACACATCCACAGATCACAGAGTGTCTCTGTAAACACACCTGGCTAAGCAGCGCCCCCTCCTGCTCGGGACGGCTGCATAGCAGCTCGTGGGCGGTGACCAGAGCCTTGGCCTTGGCGGCCGGCACGTTGTCGCGGCCGACGGCGTCCAGGGCGACCACGAACTGTGCCACCAGCAGCTTGAGACGGTGCTCGTACATCCAGAGCAGCAGGCGGCGGTCGCGGGCGTCACGGTTCCCGCTGGCGCGCTGCTCCAGCGTGTCCAGCGGGCGGCGGGCGAACGGCAGCAGCTTGCGTCCCTCCGGGAGCAGGTCTGACAGCAGCAGCTCCCGCAGCGTCTCCAGCGCCATCAGGCCCTCGCGGCGGGCACCGCCCCGCCGCACCGCGCTCACCAGCGCCTCCACGTGCTCCAGTGTGTGCACGGGCGCGTCCTGCACCAGCAGCGTCATGGCCGCCATGCGGTCGGCCAGCGTGCCCGTCGACACCACACCCTTAACCCAGGACGAGCTGGCGCCCTTCTGCGCGCTGCGGCGTGTCCTGTAGAGGGCGCACTCCTCCTCCAGCAGCTGCCGGGCCAGCTCCTGGTAGCGGTCCACCAGCTGGGGGTCCTGCGGCCCCGACGCCACCTCCCCCGCCGGGCCCAGCTGGTGCCACTTGGCCCCTGGACGCACCAGCAGCACCTGCCGGGGGTGGAAGTCGAACAGGCCGGCCTGCACACAGGCCCCTCGGCCCGGGGGCCGACCGCCATCTTGGGCCTCCTCCCCCTCCTTCTGCTTCTTCTTCTTCTTCTTCTTCTGCGTCGTCGCCTCACCCCCGGCCTCCTGCTGTACCCCATCCTCTCCCCCCTCCCCGGCGCCCTCTGATGGCGGGTCAGGCACCACCTGCTGCCCGGCGTACTGCCGGACGCCCAGCGCAGCGATGAAGCGCTCCAGCTCGCCCTCCTCCAGGTCGTCTATCGCCCCCTTCTTGCCCCCGTCCACCAGCTCGCTGGAGTCATCCAGGTGGGCCAGGAAGATGAAGTCGGCCTGCGCACACACACACACAATAAAATCAGCTTCACTTTAAAGGTGGGGTCAGCCACTGTAAGCTGAGGGCATGCTCTTTGACCCCAAACTCCGGTTCATTTGACTAGTGTGATGCTCTGTACATATGTTATGGCGCACGTGATAGAGGTTGGCCTCGGGCGCGTTGTTAAATTCCAGTGGTACGATTATGTGGACAAAAGTATTGGCCTGAAACAAAGTAGGCAACCCAATGTTTGAGTAAGCGTACCCTTGTTTACATGAGCGTGTTCGCCATTTTATTTATGTTACTATTGACGGAGCCAGGGCTGTGCGCTGCTCCTCTAACATCTAGAATCAATGTTTTCGTTGTCACGATCGGGTCGTCACTCATCACAGACTGTAGCAAGCATGCCATAGGATATTCCACGTGTAGGTTCTGTACCACGTCTACGATATGGATTACAACCACAGGCAGACATTACGGATTGTTACTTAACCTACACACCTATCAAATCAAGCACATGATTCAATTATAACTAAATTAGTCAGTTTCACTTCTACTGACAACATAAGAGCGTAGCATCAGCAACGCCCAGTATACAAGGCTTACTTTGGTCCCTCCCAGGCGTAACACGTCGTCCAGACTAAATTCTCCATCATCCTGGTCTTCGTTTCTTTCATCCTCGCCTGAACCCTGCTGATCTGGATCCTCTGTTCTCTCATGTTCCTCGTTTTCCTGCGCCTCCATCTTGTGACGCTTCTTGTTTATAGGAGCCATGCTTTGCTTCTACAGCGTGGAGCCCTGACCCGGAAGTAAAAGCCCCAAGCTCCACCCGGAAATGCTTCTTTTTTTTTACAGCATTTTATTCTTTGGCTTTTAGTTTATTACTACACTTTGTACAATAATTACATCAAATGGAAGTAAAAATGTGTGTAACTAGTGTATACTTCATACGCATTTGTTACTTCACATTACATTTCCCTCAGAGATTGTTTGATTTATCCATCCATACATCATCTTACATATACTGCATAGTAGGCTATATCATATTCATACAAAATGAACACATGCAAACATCAATAACTGAACCCATAGCACTGTAAGATGCTGATAAGTGATAATGTTGCATTGTTTTATGCGTTTACAGTGGCCAATTGTCAAATAATCGGAAAATATGACACAAAGGCAATGTTTAAAAAGAAAACATGATTTTATTCAGGTGTGGTCACTGGTGGTCCCCCTGCAAGAGAAAACAAGATGTTAAAACCAACAACCTCATGAGCTGCTACGCTGCGTGTGTCTGTACATGTTTGTCTGCATGCATGTATATCATGGCTGGGTGTCAGAGGTCAAGGGTGTTAGGCATCTTGCTCAAGGACCCTTACAGGTAGGCCAACACCGGGGTTTGAATGCGTGCGTGTGCACTAACCAGCTGTCTGTCCAGCAGCTGGATCTCCTTCTCAAGCTTGACGATGCTCAGCTCCCTGAACCTCATGTCCTGCTCCACCGCCTGCAGCTTCACCGCCCGGTACTTCATCTCCTGCTCCCGCCCGCGGATCTCCGTCCGCAGGTACGTCCTGTAGAGGGTCTGGATGTCCTCCTCCTCCTCCTGGGGAAGGGGGCGGGGGGGCGGGCACAAGTCTGAAGGAGTTCTGAGACTAGAGCCCTAGCAGGGCCACCGGGGCACGCTGGGGACGCTCTTGTTCGCACGCAACTGCCTTTGCCAACAGAGCCGTGTTACGGCTCCCAGCCCTAGCTAGCATACATCCAGACTGAACGGTTTGTGCTCCCAGCCCTAGCTAGCATACATCCAGACTGAACGGTTTGTGCTCCCAGCCCTAGCCAGCATACATCCAGACTGAACAGTTTGTGCTCCCAGCCCTAGCTACCATACATCCAGATTGAACGGTTTGTGCTCCCAGCCCTACCTAGCATACATCCAGACTGAACGGTTTGTGTGGTCGAACGCACCTGTTTACACGAGTGGTCCACAGGGCCTCGTCCTGAGCCCTTTCTCTCCTGCGTGGGGCTGACAAGCTCCTGGGTCATTGATGAGTCACATGACATGAATCACATTACATGGAACACAACAACAATAAAAGGCATATTGTATTTATTATGTAATAGTAATATTGAAACAAATATATAGTCAGCTATTTCAAGCTAATACTCAAAAAAATAACCAGGTACTTCTACAAGCCCTGGCTCTGTAGACAGTAACACAAAGCGTCAAACACCTCTCACAACACCACCGCTTAGCTTTGCAATGTGTTTCAATGTGTGGGGTGGAGCTTCTGAGGGAGTTTGTTTTGGTTTGAGTGCGAAGCTAGCAAGCGTCATGGAGAATGAATAACCCTGCCTGTAACTGCTTTATTCTCCAGAACCCCCGCCCCCCCGCCCATGCACGAGATACAAACCAGGAGGGCATGTGGTCGTGTCCCTGTGAGAACGTACCTGGTCCTGCATGGAGCAGGCTGACATGTCTTCACCGCCGACCACTATTTTCATAATCTGCCACACAAACAAACAAGTTATGCCCCATCCCAATTAAGAGCGGTGCAACGCATCACGTGCTGGACCTTTACCCCCCTGGAGACTCACGTCAGTGTGGTCGGCAGCAACCGTCGTGGTCAGCGGGAGCAGCGTCAGCATGTCTCCTGTAATTGACCAGGAAGAAACATTACACCGGGCTTCATAGAGGCACTGAACCTCTGTTAGCCAGCCACTCTGTAGACGTCGTACCTCAACGCTAGCTCCCGACAGCCACTGTGAATTAGTTATAACGCACACTACCAGTAGAGAGGGTAGAACACACACTACCAGTAGAGTGTTCTACTGCTCCTACTGGCCAGTCAGTGGAACGTTGAGGTAAGACACACTAGTGCGTGCAGGAAAAAGGAATGCACTTCAAACTTACTCTGGGTCAGAGCAGCAGGCGATGTGCTGACTCAGCAGTTACTACTGCAGAAGCAGAGAGGGAGGCCTGCAGTGGTTTAGATAAACAACGTTCTTTGTCTTCAGTAACAACTTATTCATAACAGCTCCCCCGCCCAAGTGTGTGATTGTTCAAACGTAATTATTGAGAACCTCCAATTTAGTCCCCTAAACCTTGGGAGCTCACATGCCCGCATGTTGCTAAGGGCCCAGGGGACAGAAGTAAACATTTGGGACACCTTCCCTTGACCAGTGGAGCCGTGTTAGATACAAGCTAATGTATGTATGTCAGTATAGCGCGCTAGTGAGCTAACAGTTAGCACGGCTAGATACAAGCTAATGTATGTATGTCAGTATAGCGCGCTAGTGAGCTAACAGTTAGCACGGCTAGATACAAACTAATGTATGTATGTCAGTCTAGCGCGCTAGTGAGCTAACAGTTAGCATGGCTAGATACAAGCTAATGTACGTCAGTATGGCGCGCTAGTGAGCTAACAGCTATCATGGTTCATACAAGCTAATGTCTCTGCGTGTGTGTATGTGTGTATGGCACACAAGTGAGCTAACATGGCCTAGATATGGGCCAATGGCTTAATCTGGTCCAATAAACCACATGGGTATTTTATCCGCTAAAAGAGGCCTCCCTCTACTCTCCATGTTGCGTCATGTCTAACACAGGAAACAGAGACTGTACCAGAGACACTAATGTCTCTACAGGTGGGTGGACAGACATACAGACAGACAGACAGACAGGCAGGCAGACAGTAGGGGTGTACAGATTCTCCAAATCCATGGTCGCTTTGTGTTATGTTTTGATGCCACTCTAGATAACACCTCAACCGCGGAGCTTTCTAAACCGTGAATTATATTTGTATTTTTTCTTTAAAGCAGCAGCGTAATGAGAGCTAAACAGGCCGCACCTGCAGCGGGTTGGGGGATTGGGGGGGGGGGGGGGGGGGGG
>JAODUK010068866.1:0-16713 GCA_027564635.1 Typhlichthys eigenmanni
GCCTCCCTTGGGAGGTGTTCCAGGCACGTCTAGCTGGGAGGAGGCCTCGGGGAAGACCCAGGACTAGGTGGAGAGATTATATCTCCACACTGGCCTGGGAACACCTTGGGATCCCCCAGTCAGAGTTTTCTAATGTGGCTCGGGAAAGGGAGGTTTGGGGTGCCCTGCTGGCTTTGCTGCCCCCGCAATCCGACTCTGGATAAGTGTGAGAAGTTGGATGGATGGAAAATGCTTTCTCCTTCACATTTTGCTCTTGAAGATCTTGAAATGAACTTGAAAGCCAGACACCAGGCAGACACATAGCCGGTGTGTTTTGTTTCTGTGGCGGTGAGTGTGTGTGATTATTCCCAGATGTACACGTGCTCAGATAAGATCAATGTGTTGCACTCAGAAAGTACTGGTCTGACAGCTTTTGTCTGCCATGGGTGCTGTCACACCCAGGTCCGTGGGTGTGACTTCCTCTCGCCGCCGTGCTGCCGCGGCGGTGCGCTAAACGCTAGTTGGAGCGTCATGGCAGCCCTACCCCTACGTCCTCGCACCTGTTTTGTATTCAGTTCTCACAGGTTTTGTGTTCCCTGATTAGCCTGTGTGCTTATATTGAGTTGCTTTGCCCTTTGCATGTTATTGTTTGAGTTTGTGGTTGCTGTTCGGTTATTGTGAATTAAACTTCTGTACATTTCCACCTGTCGCGCACGCGCTCGTGTGTGTGTGTGTGTGTGCAATGCATGTGTGTGTGCGTGCGTGTGAAACGTGACGGGTGCATCTGTGTTGGGAATAAACAATGTTAAGAAACCAATCATTTCAATGTTCAGTTAAATTTGAACACAAGCTGTGCTTTCACAAAATATTTTTAAAGATACTGATTTGATATAATGGTTTGCAGTTTGTGTGTCAGAATATGTGTCATCAATTGTGAGATTGAAGAAAAAAAGTATTGTAATTTGTCAGCAAAATGACACACACACGCATTGAAGTTTCTAAATAAAGTGTGATATTATTCCACATTGTTTCGTTTGAGTATAGAAGCGAAGGCAATAGACTCGTTGACATAATACGTCATCGTAGTGACTTGGGTTAATTCCATGAATGAGAACACATGCATTCGATAAATCGCTTTGTATTGTGTTTTCACTACATACTACAACTACAAAACGGCTAAGTGGTTCTAATCTAGTTTTGAGGTAAATGTGAATGAAAATGTTTGTTTAATTATAGTAGCAACGTATATTAGAGAACTGTAGCAGGTTGGGTGTTTGTGTGCGTGAACCGCGGTTCTGTATTCCGGAACCGCGGTTCTGTATTCCGGAACCGGGACACGAAACCGTGGACGTTTGTATCGGGGTTTTGGCTTCAGTTTCAGAACCGTTACACCCCTAATAAACACTAAACCTTACAAATAACATTCTCCCTTGCAAATAATAAAAGTGTAAAAGAAATGAAAAGACTGTCATCGACCATCTAGCATGCATTTATTTACACTGTCTTTGTTCAAATCATTAGAAATGATTTGGGAGTAACCCAAGGAGTGGATAAGAAGATGCTGTTTGCCGTACGTTTAGGATGTACAGTATCTCTAAGACTAAATAAAAACGTACTGTATGGCGGGCTGTTAATTTATGTTGATCAGTATCAGGCAGAAATCAGTATCTTTCATTATATTTCTTACCTACCTGTACTAACTCTTTGTAAATGTAAACAGTTGAGGACAGCGACAAAATACTGTATACTGTAACTTATTTTAAGAACACCCGTATGTGCAGAATCATTCACAATGTGCAATCAAAAAGCAAATACAGTAACTGACATGCTGCTTTTGTGTCCCAAGCACAATAGGGTCACAGTAGTAGTTACTACCGTCACAAGTGGGCTTAGCCTTTAGCGTGCATGGCAGCACAGAGGCTCCCACATGTTTAGATGGCAATAGGGTTATGCAGCTCAACAGGACAGGAGGCCCATTCTCAGATCTGTCTACAAATTGGTTTTCCATCCTGTTCCACTGGGTACCTAGAACAGGATGAAGTCTGATTTGTATTTGTGGTACTGTATTTGTGGCCTAGACATTTCTGTGGATGTCTAAACTGGGGAACACCACATGGAATATGATTTAAAACTAGTTGTGGCAGATATGTTATTTCCCTGTGGTTGTATGAAATATTATATTTTGCCTCTGATGCCCAGCACTGTTCCTTTTTTCTGTATGTCAAAAACAAGAAGAAGAAAAAAACAAGAAAAAAGAAAGATTCTGCACAGTAGCTTCACCTTGCCAGAAGTGTCCCAAGTTGCATTGAACCTTGGCAAGCTCTGGCAATAACATGTGAAGACATTGGTGCAATCAGATTGCCAACTGAACTGTATGCATTATCAGATTGATTCTGTTGTCTGTGCATCCTTTCATCAATTCATTTTCAAAGCCCACCCCAGGTTTCACATAGAAATCAACAATACGCCGTAATACAAATTGCCAATGATTTAACACATCTGTCAACCAGGCTTCAGTTAATATGGATTGTGGAGGGATGTGTCATTATTATAAATCAGCCTAGAGAAAACCACTCCACTAATAGGTATTAATTATAACTAATAGTATAGTAAGCATTTTCCCCCCACTTATCACCATCACCCCATTATAAAACGTTTAAATAGATATCAGTTAAATATGAAATAATCTCAGCAAATGTCAAAGACAGGAATGTCTTAATTCATAAAAATCAATCTAAACTGCATACGTGATACATGTTTAAACCACCTAGAGCAGACCATTTTTCATTGTATTTAACTACTATAGTTTGACATCCCCTACATCTGAATGGGCATTACAATTAATGTTCACAGATGTACATGTCTGGTTGAATGGTAGAACATATTCTAGGGGTTAAGGTTTTATTAGGAGTTAATATGTTGTAGTTAAGATGGGTTTTAAACCCGTGGCCTTTCAGCTAAAAGACGGGCACCCTCTAACCACTACGCTACTCTGCCCCCCACTTCACCCCATCCTGAACCGTACAGTACAATCTAACATCATAATCATTTAATGCAACAATCTTGAATGCAATGGCTTTATAAAAGGTGTCGATCTATCTTCACATATTCCATATTTTTTCTATTTTATTTATCCTTCCTGTTTCTCTATCTCTCAAGTTACACGGATAACATCTGAACATATTGAACAGAATATTAATTTGTGCACTAATTTATGATAATCTACACACTAGCCAAGTCTCAGCAGGCTCGTTATCCAGATCATTTAGCATGGCCAGGAAGAAACTCATGCTTTTTGACCCCAAAGGTTGCGAGTTCAGATCCCAATGAGGCATATCGGGTTCTCGGCAGTTGTATTTAAATCAGACGGGATTTGGCATATATGTTCTTAAACTATTTATATTATGGATACAATCAATAAACACAAACAAAAACACATTATTCATAATACATACAAAGGTTGGTGAAATAGTTTAATAAATGTATTTAAAATTGTAACCTAATTTACTCATTATGTTGTCTGGCTATACTTAGAAGATAGTCTGCAGTTTGATCCTTGAGAGTACCGGTACTTTACTTTGAAGTTCAACATATCAAAAACCCAACTATTAACTGTTAAGCAGTAGGTTTGGGCAGATATAGGATGCCATCGTCCATCAATTACAGGCATCAAGATGTTTTGCAGGCATCATGATTACAAAATAAATAAACAAATTGTCAAAACGTTCAGACAAAAGTTATAAATATCTAGTAATCTAGTGAAAGCCTAATACGCTGTTTCCGAGGCTTGCTGAATTGCTGTGATAAGGATCACCTTACTTATCTCCTTCCCCTCTCTCAAGCACACACACACACACACACACACACACACGCAGATGCAAAATGCACTCGTGCCTTGGCTGTGTCACACCATCTCGATGTCTACATACAGTACATCTGGCAATGCAATCAATGCATTATGCTAACATAATGCTAATATGCTAATGCTAATAATTAGCATATACCAGGGTTGTCTGTGCATGTAGACTTTGGCGTTGTTACAAACATACCTAATTCCAAAGCATTATTCTGGCATATGGGCTTGCATCCACAAGACTGCTACGTCAAATCGCCAGACGAATGGACAGGTAGTTACATTTTTGGAGAGGTGCACGTCAGACTGACACGGTACCCTACGCCGTAGGAAACGGTGATGGTGTAGGCTTGACACAGAAGCATAAATGGGCCTATATACATACTGTGCTGTACATTTAATTATATTGATATTACAATACATAAATTAATATTAATAATAATAATAATAATAATAATAATAATAATAATAATAATAATAATAAAATAATAATTTGTATCAATGCCTTGAAGTAAATAAAACATAAATACACACAAATATGCAGTAGCATCTGTATCATGTAGTAACATTCAATTTGCCAAGGTTATAAAACTGTGTTAATGCAGAGGTTTCCTGCCACGCACACACACACACACACACACACAGACAAGCTCTCTTTATTGAAGAAAAATGCCCACTGTGCACACACAGCCATCCCCCGCCCCTCACACTCACACACGACACATGGGAAATGAATGCATGACCTCTGTGTTACTAATTAGCTGACTTGTTAATGACTGTTAATACCTTATCGTTAGCTAAATATTTAATATTATATTGGCACTTCTTAATGCCAGTGTCCTTGGGTGTTTGGGACGGCGCTTTAAATTAAAAGTATTATTATACCGTAGCATACTGTGTGTGTGTGTGCGCGCCTGCCTGTGTCTGTGCATATATGTGTATGAGAGTGTTCACAAGGGTGCGTGTCTCTTCATGTGGGTATTCATGTGGGCATTATCGGATCAAGCTAAAACACAGCAAAGCACTGAGACGTAGTTGGTATAATATCCTATAGGGCCTGAGTATACTCAGCTATTGTATAATTTACTGGATATAATTTACTGGATATAATTTACAAGCGCACAAATAGGTGTGTAATTTGGTAAATTAATTAGAATTTGTATTTGCATTCTAGTTTGAGTTTAAGACTAAATGTTGTAGTGTTTAAATAATTAAGTGATGAGTAGAAAATAAAAAGGCATAATGGATCACAACACAAAGATGGTGTCACGGTCACTTACTAAAAAAATAAAATATTTCTCATTATAATCGAGCTATGAATAAAGAAACACATCTGCCAGGAACACCGACTCATCCACCTGCTTTTTAAACACTTTTTAATAGACCCTCACCTCATATCCCACTCTTAGCTCACATTAGGGCTGGGCAGTATGAGCAAAAATTGATATCACGGTATTTTTTTAAAAAGACATACCGGTTTCACAGATTATTACAGTATTCTTTTTTTTTTTTTCCATGTTTGGGCATTTATATCTTTGTGTCTTAATCTTATTCTAATTTCAGGATTTAATATCAACACATTTTATTTAAGCATGTAGGCCTTTGTGAAGGCTTTGGCTCCACACAGTAAAGAGAGACCAGCACAGCACAATCAAACGCTGGATTCAACATTGCACATAGAGACCTGCTTTTCTACAGCGACAGACACTAAATCTAGATCACAGTGAGTCACTAAAGAGCCTCTCCTATCTGTTATGCTAACAGTACATAGTATTTACCTGCCTAGCTAGCGAACATGCCGGTACCCACCCACACACACACACACAAAATGTTCACACACACACCCAAAAGGGTACGCTCAGTTTATGGGTCCCCACTCAATACACTCTGAACAGTGATCCATAGCACCAAACAAGACACATTAAAGCTGTTGTTTCAGCTGTGCTATGGTATGGCGGCATGTGAAAAATGCACACCGTACGGGAAATTAAAACCGGTATACCGGATGAAACGGTATGCTGCCCATCAGTAACTCACATGGGCCACAACCCAGGGACTTTATATTAGCATCACCTATAGCAGACATTAGACATTAAATGGGATGAGCCTTCACGACTCTGCCCTCAAGGCCCCCAGAGTATCGTGGCATCTCCCCTAACTGTGGCTACAGTAAACAGATTGACTTGGTCAAAATGTCTACTTATTACACAACCTGTCAATGGCAATGATGCACATCTGTCTGTCTCCACAGAGCACAGAGGAGTAAAGGTACATTACAGAGCTTTGTGTCTGCCAAGCAAAAACAACATCTCTGGTCTGGATGCATCTGTCTTATAACTTGCAATAAAATGTTGTTGGTTCACTTGAGCAAGGATAAGGGCTGGTTCATATGTGGACATGAACGCATCGAGCTACGCAAGGAGGGTTTGATGCATACTTGTGTAGCAAAATGTGTTGTCCTCATTTTTGTAATGCACCACAAGCGCACCTGCCATTTAATATGAAAGGGCTCAGCACACTAACTGACACGAGTTCTCTACGTGCTGAAAATATGCACGGACTGTGAACCAGCCCTAACAGCTTGCGGCATCATCTGATTTGTTACTTGGCGACAGCTATTCTCTGACTACGTAACCTGGACAAACCCACCCTACATTCCCAACAGTAAATTGTTTGCCCAGGAGAATAACAACACATGGGAAATGCGTGGTGTACAGCGACAATGGATTTTCCTTTTTCGTTGTATAGGCACAAGAGCTGATCCTACAGTGACCTAGTTTAAATACAGATACAAAAAAAACAAATTCAAAGGCATTGACTTGCATTCTTGAATGCATACTTAATTTTACAGTTTCCTCTTCTTCTCTCTCTATCTCTCTCTCTCTTGTGAACACACACACAAGCACACACCAACTTGAGGCTTGCACCCTCTCTCAGCTTAAGAGGAGATTGTCACAAAGTAACAGCATAAATTTCAAATGTAACATGTCAACCAAGCATGTCAGATTAACACAAAGCTGGATACACTAGATAGAACACTTCTTGCAAGCTCAAATACTGTACTGCACCTACACACAAACACACACACACACACACACGCACGCACACACACACACAACAGCTTACAGCAAATTCCAATGCAGGCACACAGGTACACTTTGCAGAAACACATGGCCATTTAGCGCGCGCACGGGCGCACACACACACACACACACAGGTGCAGTCCCACAGGGAAACAGACACGTTTAATCTGTGATGCTGATTGACTGACATATCTGACACATATGGATGGCAGAGCAAGAGAGATGAGAGGACACTTGAAAGAGAAAGTTTGGAGGTGAGAATGAATACAAAGAAAAGCAGAATTTTCAAAGGCATTAAACTGGGAGAAGAAGTCGTATCTAATATGCTAGCGAGTGGGCCCGCGCATGCATGCACCACTTGTGCATACATAGCCATTCTTATGCAATGTGCATTGGGTGCTTTAGAGGAATATGGAATTTTGATTTTCCTTTATCCTAACCTGTCAAACAAGCAATTGCAATTAGCCTGTCATACTTTAAAATTACAGTAGTTACCTCAGGGAGCCATTGTTAATGGAGCGAAGAAAAGATTATGATTAATTATGATCAGTTCAATTAATTAAAGCAGCCAATAACCCGGATATTGTAAGAGGGGCCGTATAAGAAGACGATGATTATTTATATAATACATAATGATTTTAAACACACAACTTAAATGTCACTAACAAACTATAACTAAATAGATGATCATTATGATAGCTGTTTGAAATCGTATGCTATAGGTCAAACAGATGGTGTAACACGTACCGGTACAGTAATGTGATGTGATGGTGAGACAAAAGCATAAGCCTCACATTCTATTATAAACCCCATTCTATATTCCCAACGATCGCATGCACCCACAGCTTAGAGCAGAACTACTGTGTGAGTGTGTGTGTCTCTTTCATCGCTGAAGGTCAGCAGAAGATGTCCGAAGGCCCGCGAACCCATGGGCCGGGAGCTGAATGCATGGCTGTCTGCAGGGGCGTCATCCAGATAAGAGGCGATCAGAGGGCTACTGTACGCTAGCTGACGTCAACGCGTGACGGTCAAAGCTTTTGTGGAATATGTTGTGTGAATGTTTATTCAGCATGCAGCTGGCGGTATTGTTGGGGTTCCTTCAGAGCAGCTGTATCATCTTCAGTTCCCCAAATGTCAAAAGCAGAAGCAATTGGCCACTCACACTGGATATTGGCACCACTGAGAGAAGAGACGATTCTATGTTGTGTGCTATGAATTAACTTCTCATATGGGATTATACTAAGATAACATTTGAACATCTTCTAAATATGAATAATATTTCATTGGCATTACAAGGCACACTACTTTCCCACAGTGCTGAAAAAAAGCCTCGCAAACATTTGAGCTTGCTCACTTTAATCCGTAAATACTGCCTGACGTTTCTGCTGCTCCTGGACAACATAGTTACCTTGACGCACCAGATGGCTGGCTAATAGGTGAACCATCTGGAAAGCCGTGCATTGACCTTGTCAGGTGATTGGATGAACCATCTGTCTATCTCGGGTCATCGTCACACCTAAACCAATCTTGTATATGTAGTACTACTATTCACCTAAACCATGCCCATAGCTGCCACACTAATTGGTCCAAACTGCCAGTGGTTCTTGTGAATTACAGTGTGTCTCAAGTCTAAATTGACCATACCTTACAGCAGTCCCGGTGCCACGGGAAGGGGAAGGATGGGGGTAAGGGGGCATTGCTCCCACAGATGAACTACTGCGCCCCCCGGTGAATATTACAGCATAATTAGAATCGTTTTTTTTATTTTTTACATTTTTTTTAATATATATATATTTTTTTAAATAGCATTACATAGTAATAGTACATTTAGCTCACCATTATTCAGTAAAACCAAATATATATATCATACACATAATTTCTGTATGATTCCAAATATCCAATCATCCTTGGCTGCTTATAGCGCAATCAGACACAACTCACGTGAGTTGACATGAGGTGTGTCTGATCGCTCAACCCCTCAGACTGTGAATCGCGACCAATAAGAGGACGGCTCTCTCTGTAAACCGTATGCCTATATGTTCATTACGGGTCAGCTATTCTAAAGAAAACTGATAGGCCAGGTGAATTAGGCTACCGATAGTCTACACCTGCCTGACTCCATAGGCGCAGGAAGGTGGGTGCTGAGGATGCTGCAGCACCCTGGGGCTGTAGGTCAAAATCATTTAGGCATAGGCTTTTTCTTGCAGTAGGTCAAAATCATAGTAGGCTATTTCTTGGTAACACCAAGTGTAGGATCATATGTGCTACAGTAAAACACATGCTTTTCACGTTCATTCGTCATTCCGCTCCTTTAAATGGGCTAGGGTTAGGCTGATTAATTCCGTGATACATTTGTGAAAAGGAAACCTGTGACTAAATCAAAGTCCTTAGGCTAGGCTATATAATGTATCTGTGTCATTCCCCCACAGAACTAGCAATTTGTGCTTTTTTCTGCAACAAGTTATCTTGATACACAAATTAGCTAAATATTAACTAGAATGCAGGAAATTACGTGTTTGATGCTCAACATTTCCTGGGGGAGGACCCCATACGGATACTCCCATCTTATAGTATACCCCTCATTGAAGTCAAAGATACTCCATGGCTCTGATGATCTCTCATGATCATATGCGCAGCAGCTTGCATATTTTCGGTGGTTGTAGACGGCTAAGTTTACGTCACGTTCAGTTGCCCCAAAATGTTACGCTGGCACCGGTTGAGTTCGAACATCTAGGCTAATAGGCTACAAACGCCACGAGTCACGACTATATTGCCTCCCGCATGAAAAAAAATATGCATAGCAGGATTATAACCTACTGTTTAATATAGGCATATAAAATAGCCCCCTCGCAAGTTTTTACCGCCCCCTCAGTCACTTCATCCTGGTGCCCGGACTGCATTACAGTACAGTAACTGATGTTGGGACTACAGTCAAGGTGTTCAGAGTTTTAATATTCCTAAGAATGGATCTTCGAATGGGTGCACTATGATGCTATTATACTGCATTATTAATATTTCGGAGGCATACAATTGTCTTAAAATTACAATAATATAGTTCATCACTATTTTTTCAGGGATACATAATCCAACAAAAATTGTTCTAGTTTAACTCCACGCGTCATCGGCGACCTTAACCCTAACATGGTAAAAGCATCGTATTACCTTATAATTGTTATAATAGTTGTTTGGTAACTTTGTACTATTTACAATTTTGTAATATTAAACTTGATAGGTATAGAATGAGCTATTTGAGAGACCCCAGTAGTGGAAGTCGCCATTCTCTGTCAATATACAGTAGCTAACATTAGCACTGCTGCATCTATGCCTATAGGTGGCAGTAAGACCTCTGTGAAACGCTATACACTAATTGTACATTAATAACTTGCAATAATACTTGAAGGTTTGACATTGAAACGTGAAGCTTTCTACAATAGGTGTCAAGGACAGTGCAGTATGTGTGATTATGGTGATGTTCTATACATGCATGCATCTTCACAATGCTTACACATGCTGGATACTATCTATCATGGAGCTTTGTGGTTCATTACCAGTTATAAAGCTCTTACTTACCACTGTTCTTTGTACGATCCGGTTGGATGGCAGGCTTTTTCAACCCGCAGATTACACCATTGGCAACTTTCTATCTATGTATAAGGCTGTTCTTCGTCTCGTTCCATGTTAGTGAAGGGATTACATCATTCAAAAAAGTATGGCAGATCTGGTCTTCATTCGCATTACTTTTATATTTTATTGCTTCTTAAAGTTCGTACTGAATTGGGGAAAAGGGCTTTAAATATGCTGCGCCTTCTGTTTGGAATACTTTATAAAATAATTTAAATCATAGGGAGTTGGTCTCAGTTGGTCTGCTTACTGTCTGACTGTCAGATATAGGCACGTCCAGACGTAGATGTTTTAAATTATATGTATACTGTTTTTAATTCCCGATGCTGATGACTTGTGACATTCCTGGTTAATCAAACGTATAATACAATTGGCAGTAAATAATATTAGAAAATACTCTATTATAACTGTGTGTTGTTAACATATTATGAATAGGCTTACAACAATACTGTACTACACTACTTTACTCCGCTTTTCATCTCCTTTCCGCTTTCTCTCTGATTATTAAAATGCTGACAGTAAGGTTTTCATTAATATTAAGTACCCAATGCATATGTGATGACATTTATTAATCATGAATTCAGTCATTCCTCTGAGATTCCTTGACGCTATGAGGGCGGTTATTTTCCGTCGGCCGATGGTGAGCGTCCTTGCGGGTCAGCCTAATTTGTAAGGGTAGGGATTTTCTGCAAGCTAAACCTTTACTTTCCTGACCATTTCCGTTAAAACGGCCCTCTCTGCGTGTCATGCTCCCTGTTGGCCCCCCGTTGTGCATCTGAATAACTGAAGTGGGTTGGGTCTGGGTTAAAGGAGAGCAAATGCTGGCAATGTAGCAGCAATCGGCTTGATAGTTGACCTCTTCCACCTTCCAGGTGCAAGGCTGTATGAAATTAAGCCCGGCCCAGTGTTCCGCTGAGCTGACATTAACAGGGTCCTTGATATACATAAAACATTGTAATGTAGGATAATTATGTGAAAAAGCCTGTAAAATATCTAAATTATTAATATAGCTTTTTAACTACTAAGAACAAGTAGGCATAATATAACGTTAGAAGTAAGGTTTCCATTTTCAATTTCCTCTTTTTTATCTGAATCGTGTGAAGAATTAACTTAATTAAAACCACTTAAAACACACACACACACACATTTACAACCTGAAATAAATAAAGTACTGTAATTACTAAATGTAGCTTTGTCTAACCATTTGTGAAGGGGCACTCCAAACCATGCCTGTAGCTCTTGCTGGTTTAAACCAATAATCATTGTTGGTTTGGACACTACTGTAACTCCAAGAGATGTGGCCCTCCTGCACTCATACAATTGTTTCAAAACACATAACCTTGTGTTCTGGGGCTGCTATAACAAGACCAATGTAACCCAATATGCTGTAGACATTTGATACAGTTTCGTAATTGTTTTAAATATATATTTTTTTTAATTGAATACAACATACAAAAGCGCATGCACCTTTGTATGCATACAAAGGTCAATGTTTAGCAACCATCACTCCTGTGTATATCATTACAAGATGCAAATGTATCATTAGAAAATCCTTTTGTAATTACAGTGCTGTTTGTTAGCACATAAGTAAACTGGTCTCCTCTAGACCGGTTCAGTATCTAAAGCATCAGCATTTCCGGGTTCGATTACAGGTTTAAAATGGCCAGAAACTCATCAGTCTAATATTGTTCTGAGAAATGAAAGCTATTCCATATTGAACGGTAGACTACTGTATACAGTATGTTTGATACCTTATAATGTACTATTCTTTACTTTGTGGAATTTAATGTACTGTAGTTGCTAAGCAATAACATCACAAACTTTGCATACTAATTCAGATTGTATTTCTGATTGTAACGGGACAGTTTTAGATAGAAAACTGTGCTATATGCTTACTGGCTTGAAATTGAATGTGTTGCATGAGCAGGCAGAAAGCGCAGACAATCTAGTTACCACACACACAGCTATAAAGACATACACATACTTAGATATAAATGTTATATAAAAGATATTACCTGATTTCAGTACACACTGAAATATGTCTAGACACAATGTAACCTGCATGAGAGATGAGTGTGTGAATGTGTGTGTACGTGTGTGCGCGCATGTGCTGGTCAGTGATTTTGGTGGTGAGAGAAAGCGACATTTAATGTAGGCAGGAAGTGACCTGTAGCATGCGACATGGAGCGGCAAAACTAGCTGGTGATTACACACCACATACACATGCCTGGCCTCACAATAAACCCAGTGTGTAAGATACACACGCATCTTCTGATAGATGCTCAAGCATGCAAGCACACATTGAGGTTGGCTGTTGCCCCACAGCTTGTTGTGTGCCAAGCTTGAATGACCAACAAACATGAAATACTACGACACAAATTTAGAAATAAATGGTCGACAAAGGTTAAGAGATAGAAAATGAGATTGGCAGAGCCACTCAGCAAGTCACACTTACCCTTTAAAAAAAATCAGTCAGACAGGATGTGGAAAGTGAGAAGAAGAGCAAAGGGGGACATACCGGCGTGCAATGTAACTTTTATGTTCATTCACACACTGAAGTCAAGTCACATTAGCTCTCGCGTCGTGGAAGTGTTCAGTGCAATTTGTATTACATTTAATTTCACACTGTTCTTTTCATGACAGTAAGCAAACAAAGCAAATATATTTCACTGGCTGCACAGTGAATGGAAACGTGCAAATACTGCAAATGTGTCAGCTTACAGACACATGAAATAGCTAGCTAGCCTGTAGACAGAAATGCTATGTGTTGCATGACATCCTGAAGGAACTCATTTTGTATAATAATAATTAACAATCACACTCTGTTGTCTCTAATTACTGTACTTATATTGCCTGATACATATATAGCCTTGTTTATAGAAGTGTGTTAATGCACTGGCACACTTCAGGTTGTGCTGTTGCTGATACGTGTTTGGAATCACAGGGACAGTATCATAATGTTCAGAAATGTCCAGGTTGTTGAGCCATTGGTCAGCTCATATCATTTCACAGAGGCATGTACTGTATTTGTTGTGACAGAGCCATCTTCTAGCCTGTCTAACTTCTGAAAATCCATTGGTCTTAAATGAGAGAGACAGCCAGTGATGGAAACTAAATGAAACACGAGGGCAGAGAGCAAAAGAGATTTTTTATATGTACATGGTTGGTGTCTATCCACTGTGTTTGTGTGTGTGTGTGTGTGTGTGTGTGTGTGTGTCTTTGGGTAGGTGAGCTGCCAATCTGGAATGTTTGTGTAATGGTCGGGTTTGAAAAGTATTTCTGCATTACTAACTGACAGCTTTGTCAACTTCACTGACTGGAAATCTGGGAATGACCCTAAAACTCTAGGAATGACAGAGGGCGAGTGAAAAGCGAAATATGCAAGTGTCTTCATCAGTGTTCATTATGCGTATGCACTTATTGAACATGCTCAGCATCTATGTCATTACAGACCGGCATTTATTCATTTAAGGAGAGAAGCAGAAGAAGATAATTGTGAGAAAAACACCAAAGACAGGCGCATAGGCTTCTTCAAGCTTCTTCAGGCTTCTCCAGCAGTGAATCACTCATACTTCAATCACACATTGGTGTCATCACTACACTCACTAGCCTGCACTTTGTAGACAAACTGCCAGTTCGTGTTTTTGGCTCCATGGGCAGTAAAAACTGGCGGATAAACCCTAGCTCTATGTGAAACTGAAGAATTGGTGTGGCCTTATCAACGGCGCATTCTGGCCAAGAACTTAAAAGCTTGTGGGGTTTTATAATGTCCTCAGTCATTGAATATTCCATATAGCTTATTTTTCATTTTATTGCATCAATTTACATACTGTTGGCCAATAATCAAATGATCCTGTATATATAATTATTGTTTGTATATTATTAATATTAAGAGTTAAGGGGCATTCACACTACTGGCGACAACGGCGGCATGACGTCATGAAATCCTATTCATGTGTGTTGGTGCCGTGGCGGTAAGCACAAAATCGCTTGCCGCAGCGACAGCCGCAAGCTGGACACGCCCAAGATGGACACGGCCATTAAATTATGCCGCGTAGCTGCACAGCGAAAGTTCAATTTGTCGCTGCCTGTGTCTTGCTGACAATCTGGCCAGTATCTACATCTATCATATTTTTACCCGAAAACGAGAATATAATGGACTAATAAGTACCCTGAACAGTACAACGTATTCCCATTTACATATAAAATACAATAGAGAAAATACAAAATAAGATCTTTTAAAAATACATTTTAAATCGTAAAAAAATTGTTTGTCAATCATAATATTGGTGAAACTAAGAGATCTGCTGAAAAAAACAAAAAAAGCATTGTGTTAGCTTAACATGTAGCCTAGCTGGATGTGCCGGTGGACAGTGCACTCAGCACAGCAATGAGGAAATTGATCTGGAAGAAAATAGAAGCAGACTGCTCTCGTTGAGCCCATAACATGAATGTATAACCTTGGATATTAAAACACAGCTTTAACAAAGTGCTGTCTGCATATCGCCCATAGCAACGTTTATCGACTCCCACCCACTTTTGCGCGTACCTCCGCAGAAGAAGATTCCGTAGAGGTACGCGTAAGAGTGTGTGGGTTCAACCTTCCGCTTGCCGCCGCAGTGGGCACAGCTATTGCCGCCAGTAGTGTGAATTCCTCTCAATGCCTTATGCACAAACTGATTACTTTAATGCAACCCCCCCCCCCACTTGACCTGCTAACAAAGCCTTCTATAAAATAGACTATGCTGATTCTCCAAGTGATATCCAAGAAATCCTGTGGGTGCATCTGCCATATTCCAGCTCTGCTTTGTCAGAAACAGAATTGGCCACACCCATAGCTGTTTTAGCAGGCTCTCTAAAGACTTATTTTATTAAGAGTCACTCCATGTCCCTTTTCACGTGTTGACACAGTTCCTTGAGTTCTCAATGCAATGTAGTTATGTGGAATGGCACCATCACCACCACAACCATCAGATTACACTGTTTTCAGTGACTGTTGCTTTAAATAAAACAAGCCACTGCTCACCTCACCCTGCCCCCTCTTCCATGCTCTGTGCTGACATGAAGCTAGGGCTGCTTTGCTGTTGACCACTAGTAGCCTACTCATACAGCAGAAAAACGCAGTTTGAACATATAGTTATATGGGAACCACATCTCCACAATGTTTTCAAGGTGTTACATTTGCACATTAATTGCACCTTGCCGTTCAGACTACAGTAAAGGATACAGGAGGCAGAATGGGGTTCATTGTTGTTCGTGTCAACAATGGCACGGCAGCACACTCATACAACCATGTGTAGGGACAGGGGTGTGAAGATTTGATAACCAGCCGTATCTGCTAAGCATATTGTTTTATGAATGAAGGTTTAGTTTAAACATACAGTAACACAGCGCCCGCTAACCAGCCATACATATCCATAAGAACGTATTCTTTCATGAATGAAGGGTTACAAAGCAGCACGAAATTGCAGCCGTCATTGCTGCTACAGGGGATTATAAATCAGATCAGGTGGCTAGCTGCTAGCAACATTTAACACAATTAGTGATATTCGGTTAAAGAAGACATTCTTTCTTTGTTATTATCACATACATAATTAATTAAATATTTTGCATGATATGAATGATCAGTGATCCAGAACAATTTTAGATTAGATTTTAGATTTTAACGTGTGCTCCCAAAAAACGTCAATCCATTTCCGGCAGTGGATACAGTTTTCGGTATGACACCAGAGAGTGGGTCTTTATCAATGAGCAATGTTTAGGTTAAGTAAACCAACACAACATAATTTAAGTAGCCTATTTCTAATCAGTTTACTGTTACTGAACAATAGCCTATATTAATCTAATGTAGTTGTAATTGATACAGTGCACGTCATGCTCTTGATACACCATTTTGCTGCAGATGACTAGCTGTGTTTATGCTACGATAGCCTACCAGTTACTGTATCACAAACTAGGTTTACATATTTGGTAATCTGCAAATGTTGAAAATTACATTTGTAATTGTACTGGCGACCAACATGAGTTCCTCAGCTTGTATATTTATGCTGAATACTACGGTAGGTAATGAGTCCTTACCCCAAGTGAAGGAGTTCAAGTACCTCGGGTCTTGTTCGCGAGTGAGGGGACATTGGAGCGGGAGATTGGCCGGAGAATCGGAGCAGCGGGAGCGGTATT
>JAODUK010068877.1:0-16710 GCA_027564635.1 Typhlichthys eigenmanni
AACATCTTCGATATGATATTGCGCAACGTGATATTGCGATAACGATACTGAATCGATATATTGTGCACCCCTAATATATATATATATATATATATATATATATGTGTGTATATATGTGTGTATATATATATATATACTGTATATGTATATTAAAACTTGAAATGCTAAACATGCTATTTGACAGTATTAGAGAGATATACAAATGTTATTTTCCATTTACTGTGTCCTAGCTAATTTAAGTGATCTAATGTAAGTCTAGTTGTATTTATTGTGAACATTAACTTTATTAATTAGTTCTGAAATGCTTCCCTGTTAAAGATTGTTATGCTATTGTGGGCTATTTAAAATGAATCTCCACAGTGTTGGTCAATCTACTCAAGGATGATAAAAATTATGCAGATCTTAATCATTTCATGGCTGCTTCATTTCCACAGGGCTGCCATGTATCAGCAGGTTTGTATGAGGCTAGAACAATGCATTGCTCATTGATTTAGAATATTTCATGTCTGCATGATGGCACACTGAAGGCTATAGCTTGTAATTGGGCTGTCAATTTGTAAGCATATCAGATGTGAGTAGAACCCTGTATGGACAACGTTTGGTTTTCTAACGTGCTGAAATATTTTGCACTTAGCCTCAAGAGGCCTAAAGTAGCCTAGGCTATATCATAACGTCGACAGTGGCATATCGTAGGTTATTGCCTAATGACAAATCCGATAATGCATGCATGATGCTTACTGGCAATTGTTAGTAAGTGTCAGATGGAAATTCGAAGAGAATAATTAGAGAATTATACATTAAAACGACCACATGTTGCCGCATAGTGTGTTTTGTGTTCAGTTACAAGTTATAGGGTACAGTAGTACATTGCTTACCTTCAGAGTTTGAAGACTGCCATACTCTTGAACGAAGCTTTGCTATACTATTTCTCTACCGTGTGCTACTGACACACCCACAGCAGGCATCATCGAATGCGAAGCGTCTATCTCGCAACGAAGTCCTGAAAGAAAGAGGATTAAAACTGAAATCAAGTAGCCTAATTTGTGCGATCCACTCAACTCATGCAGTTAGTTGACCCTGTGACACGAAACGCCCAACGTAATGCAAAAAATCTAAATGCTGCGCTCACACATCTTACCGTAGGACATGCGCGTTATATTATGTCAGCTGCTGCGGACTCATTTGATCGCCTCTGGACGGTGGACCTCATGCCAGTCTTCCTGGTATTCCAGCTGTGCAGCGCAGCCTCGACTGCAGTGGTTAATCTCTTGTTGCACAGTTCCGCCTGTTGGTGAAAAAGAGGTGCCACACCGGTGTCGTGCGGAAAATGTTTTTTATCCACAGCAGGCATGCTATTCTTTTGCATGATATGTGACCATTCCAGAGCTGTTTGATGAAGCAATGTGACTGCAAGGGGTGCAAGGGAATAGTTGACTGACTTAGCCTATTGGGCTATAACAATTATTATTCTGTTTCTTAGCTGAAAGTCAATAGCAACACGGCGTCAGATCTGAAAGTATGCTGCAGCCGGAAAAGCTCTGACAAGGGGTGATGAAGTTAAAGCGATAGTCCTAAAGAGAGCAAGCATAGAGGATTTACCCAAATTGAAAAAGAACGCGCATTATAGGCTAGTTTTGTATGGGGGAAATGAATAGGACTACAGGCAATGTAGGCAAGCGACCATAAACCACTTAAGAATAGATAGCTATACCATACAATACCTGCCCCTATACGCAGATTGGATTGTAACTGATATATAGATTCCTCACTATACAATAGGTTTTAAGTTTGATTTTAGGTCACAACAGTACTAACACACTATAAGGCCTGGTTCATAGTCTACTCAAGCTATAAACTTGCGATGTTCTATGAATGTGCTCTAAAAATACACGCTATGCGTGTATTATTAGAACATAGAGAACGCTTGTCAGTTGGTGCTCTGAGCCTTTTCAATGAAATTCCAGGTGCACTTACGTTGCGCGTTACAAAAATGAGGAGAACACATTTTGCTACGCAAGTACGCGCCAAGCCATCCTTGTGTAGCTCAATGCTTTCGCAACCCCGTATATACGTAGACTATGAAGCAGGCCTAACATTAGCACGTAGGGAGTTCTATACTGGGGCCCTATGTGAAAATGTTGTAAATACTGCAGATTTCTTTTTAACTTTATGGACAGATAACAAGTCTGCATGTTGCATGTTTGGGATGGTAGCCTATGGTAAAAACAGGTCGATAGGAAGGTGCCAATCTATGTATTGTTATAGCCTACAGGTGCAGCCGGTTCAAATGTTAGTAATAGTAAATATTCTGTGCCATCTGAAGACTTTCTAGGAATGCCAGAGATTATGCCAGAGATTATGACAGAGATTAAGCCATTACTGTAATCTAGACACAATGATACAAATACATGCATTAGAGCTGTGCATCTGATGGAATCGGCCGAATATTTGTAATGTTGTGAAGATGGAAAAATAAAATTCTAGTAACATATTTAATATGCACATTGAAAGAGAGTGCACAATCAAATCCAACTCCTAGACTTTTTGCTGAGCTCTGAGTGTTAAATCAATATGACTAGATTACCTATGTTTAAATATAGACTTAATAGGCTATGAACAAATATCCTAACATGGATTACAAAATTATAAAGGATGGCCTGAAAAGAAAAAAGAAATGAATGTAGGCTACCTGTAGGCTGTGCATATAGTATTTCCAAGATTTAGCCTATACTGGGTTTTCAGGAAGGAATTGTTATCAAGGGAGAAAGGGCTATATTTCTATATGTGCTTAGAAAAGATATGCATTATATCCGATTTCACAAATAGAAAATGGTCACTAGATGGCGTGCCAGGTTCTTTTTAAAGTGGCATTACGTCAGTTCAACGATAGGGCTTTTTATTACCATATAGTTCTGTTTATTACACACCCGGGAAACTCTATGCAGTGTCTTCAATTGACAGTTGTCTTTAATCCCTGTAATACCTGTATTTGTAAAAGTAGTCAAATTAAACATTTACTATCCAATGGCAAGACAATAGGATAGGACCATTGGCTATGTAATGTGGTCTTTCAAAAAAACGAAAAAAAAACAAATTTGCAAACGTGTTGTAGGTAATGTAATTCCATACCTACACAGTATCAAAATGAACATGTTTACCCCCAGACCCTTGACACAGCAATGATGATCAATCAGGCAATAAAGATTGAATGACAATTAAACTTAACTGAAGACATAGTCAACAGAATTCAATGACATCAGAATTGTGTCAACTCAGGTTACATGTTAGATAATCACAATAGGGCATACTGTATCAAAACATTGAGTACAGTAGCTATGACAACACATTCAGAATAAGATCAAGAGAAGTGGTTATTTCAAATATTGTCTTATAAACCATCGTTTCAGATAACATTATGTGTATGTTTGGATACATTAGCTGCCCTCTTGGCTAAAAATGTGTATTCATTGTTTGCAAACTCTCCATCATTGAGTGCAGAACAGACTTATGGAACATCTTTAAAACACACACGTCTATAAATCTATCAAGGACATTGACCCTCTACTCAGTACTTCTTTACTTGTCTTAATTGTGTGTAAACAAAAAAAAGAAGTCATCACGTTTATATAAAGTTCCTCCTTGACCTCTATCACACATCCTTTATTTCATGATTGACTATACTGACAAAACAATTTGAGTTTACACTAAATGTAAACCTTAAATATGTCTTAAAGGAACTAGTGTGTATTATCTTGACTGACACTAAATGCCACACTAGCACCAGCATATCAGACCAGAATAAATGGGCCACCACATGCAGGCACAGCTGAACCTTCAAATCTGAATGCAACAGTAGACCAGCAGGCTCCACACTCTAAAATGTGCTGAGTTGAAAACCACTCAAACCATCTCTAACCCTGCGTAAATATACAGGACCACACACATGTTGTGTTAAATGTTGCACCCACTTGCTAGGTTATTTTTTTGGGTTGTGTTAGTGATTGTTGTGTAATTTGGTTTAATCTCACCGACTGTGTTGCAGTTGGGTACAGGAAATGAATGGGCAGACTACCAAATAGGCCTACAAGCAAATACATATAAATAGTTTTGTTTATTGAATGTAACACCATATTAAACCTGTTCTTTCTTAGGGGCAGCTGGCCATGAGGCAACAGGACTCTAACCAGTGCCTTCCCATCACCTGTCGACCCACCCACTGTGCCACTACTGGCACTACATTGATGGCGTCAATGAGATACATCACCGCCACTAACTGCTGCTTGCCAACCATACAGCACCTCAGGAGATCCAAGCTCCTTGTCCTCATCTAAAAAGGCAAACAGGGTAGGCTATGCTGTGCTAGTGAGATCAGGATGGTCTCGCAAGCTTTTGTTTGACTTCGCCACGAGAATCAGTCTGGAGAGCTTGGAAATGGTTGTACTTCTGTCCGGTAAAGTAAAGCGTGTAGCCAGTGTCGTACTGTTAGCTATGGCTGTGGTTTAGATGTGATAACGACGACTTGAAAACAACTTGAGGTTAACGTAGATGCTGCAATATAGCATCAGTTATATTAGAATTGATTAGAAGACCAGAGAACTACACACTTTTCTACTGCAAGAGTGGATTGCAACAAGTGATTGGACAAACCTGCTGGTTCACAGGTTTGTCCAATCACCTGCCAAGTATTTTATTGAAAGGATTGCCCTTATAAAGCAGTTTCAATGAATGGGTCCCAGGATGGATGTCGCTAACCATAGACCATACATTTGACGTGCACTTATTTCCATCAAGCTCTGACATCATACTTTATAGTATACCTATTAATTTGGTTAGGGCCTACTCTTCTGCTAGTCTATACTGTGCCTGCTTATGCTATATACTGCTATACTCTTCGCCCCTTATAGACTACTTCTATAGCCTACATTTATTGTATTGCAGTAGAATACATATCATTTTGTTTTCTCAATAGGCTACTTCTGTTTTGAAATTAAAGGTGTGCCCCTCTTTTACGAAATGTCGTTAAAAACCCTTTCCCATGTCATTACTTTTATTGAATGCAATACAGAGTAATTTTATATTTAAAATGTTATCATTCCATGGGATTTAACAATAGGCTATACTGTTTAATTTTCTAAAGTTTTATATACAATATTTCAGTAGAGTTTAACAACATGAGCACATACAGTTACCAGATCAACAATGACAATTACTTTTCCTGGAAGGCAAAGGGGCATGGTAAATAAGATTTGCTGTATATTTTTCTGAGTTCTGTTTATAGTAAATACTTTTTGAAATTATAAATACAATTTAAAAAACAATGTTTTCTCTCATAATTTCTACAATTTGCTGAGGCCCACCACTTTGAAAACCACTGTTAGCCTATTATGCTAGCACAGTGTTTATTATGCCTAAATCTAGTAAACCTTAATTAGACTATTAGATGCCCCTTTTGGATAGCTCAGGTACACTAGAATGTATGGCTATAGTGCCTGAACAGGAGGTTTAACCCCCGCCCCGACCTATCTTAAGCTGTATTTATTTGTGGCAAATAGCCTTTTAGCCCGCAGTCAATAGTGTTAGAACTAGTTCCTGGCGAGCCAGTTATGGTGCGATGCTGTCGTCCCAGAAATTTCTTCGACGTCGAATTGCAAATCCTTATTTAGGCAAGCGCGCCTCCCGAAAATGACGGACGACGTCCCGGGTCTCATGTACACGTTTGGGAATCAAATTTAATGAAAAATACGATCAGAAGAACGCTGAAAGACCAACAAGCCCCACGTAGGCAAAACGTAGGCTACTTTACCCGCCCCATCCAGGAAGTCGCGTACATTATACTGGAGCCTGCTGTAGGAGCTGGAGTTTGGAGCAGCAGGTAAGCAGCAGGCAGGCAGAAACTATAGCCTAGTTCTTTACCAATAAACACCCTTACAACGCGCAATTATGGTCTGATCATTACTTAGCAGAGCCTAAAATACATTGTCTATAATACATAGCCTACAATACATTGTTCCAAAGATGTTATTATTAATTTGACTAGACTATATTATTTCATGCAAGTAGGCCTACCGTTCGTTGACTTATAGCCTACTTTGTTTTGCATTATAAACTTCTTTATAAAGTTTAAACATTAAGCTACATTTGTTAGATTTATACCTGAGGACACATAATTTGTTAATAATATAATTATTATTATTATTTTATTGATATGTATTATTGTTATTGTTGTTATTATTATTAATATGTATTATTATTACTATTATTATTATTATTATTATTGTTATTAATAATCATATTATTACCTAAGCCTTTTTCTCGAATTTGCTACACATGGGGCATCCCGAGTTGAGCAATCACTGGGATTTGTTAAAGTTGTATCGTCATTGGGATTTCCTCTCTACTCAGCCACACAGCAGTGACAAAACACATCTGTCACCATGGACAGCAAAGAGGTGGGGGGGTTTCTGGAGGATTGTCATGAGGCAGCGTCATCAGTAGGACAGCACAGCCAGTCCAGTGAAGCCACCAGACTGAGCTACTGTAGTTACAGAGGTGAACCTTAAGAGAGCACTATATTACGCACTATATGATCATGTATCAACGTAGGAGACGTTATTCCTTCACATTCAGGAAGATTTGAGCAGTTTCAGTTTAGTTTTTTACTATCTTAATGCTTTAGTTTATGTAAAATATTTTCTGCAATTCATTAACATATATAATTGCCTACAGTTACTCAAACTAAATGAATCATGAAAAAATTGCTATGACAATGTGATTTAGATTTTTACAGTTATCCTGGTTAACCCTCTGTGTTGGTTTAATCTTTATTAGTTTGGTGTTCCCGGTCAAATATGACCGCCCATTACAGACTATAAATCCCTAATAATACATATTTCCATCTAATGTTGTGTTTTATTTTTATCAACTTAATTTATTGTGAATATTACAAGTTTTCAACTTATTTGCTATTTATCTCATTGTTGTATTGACCTTAATTAATACAATTCGTTTTTAATAGAATGCATAATTTATGGTTTATTTTGACCACAACAATTACTTAGATGAAACATACTAAAATCTATTTATCACATACCATTTTGTGTTAATAGGCAAATTTAAAACAAAATAACATACGTTGTTTTCCCAGTCAAAACGGACTGGTATAATTATATTAGAAAGAACTTACATACAGTAGGCCCAAACTATATGGCAAGCAGTTTAAATGTATTCTTCAAGACTACTAACTATTTTAAAGAGACTAGTTCTCATTCTTTAATGACTAACTATTCCAAAAGTTACTAATACTAATATAGTTTCCAATTGTACAGTACTATAGCTATTTATTAGATGCTAGCAGACTACATATTCATTAATATCTATCTCTGTTTTACTAGTAACTATTCATTAGATACTAGTATTTATTCATTAGTTACTAGTATTTATTCTATTAGTATACATTGCTGATTAATACAACTATTAAGGATTGGGATAGTTTTCTAACATTTATTTGGATATTAAAAGTAACTATTCATTTGATGCTAGTACCTATTCATTAGTTACTAGTTTAAATTGAACTAGTTACGACAATAGTGTATATTCATGTTTTACTGTTCATTACATTACAGCAACTAAGTTACTTCTCAGTAATTTATAGTAGGTTAGGGTTATATATATATATATATACAGTATATACTGTGTGTATATATTTGATACATTATTGAATTCTAACCCATTCATTTATATAGTGATCAATTTTACTGGGAACACCATTGGTGTACCAAAGTTAAATAAAACGCCAACAATGTATTGAAAATTACCCAAATATATGTCTTCTGTTGAGATGTCCTGTTTGGACAAGGTCATTGAACCTTGTGACAATCAGATTAGCACACACACACACACACACACACACACACACACGCACACGCACACGCACACGCACACACACACACACACACACATTTGTGCAGCAACTGATGGCAGGATTGCATTTGATCCACACAAAAGTAATATGATGACAGTGTGCCAAGAGTTAACTTTACAGAAACTAAGTCCACTTCTCTATTGCTGTAGACTCCCTGTGTGCAGAGCTGGCCTCCCTCCTTCAGGAGGCAGTAGAGATGAAGTGGCCTTTTGTGCCAGAGAAGTGGCAGTATAAGCAGTCTGTTAGTGCCAAGGACAAAAGCAACCTCACTGACCTCATCAGCAAGCACCTGCCTCAGCTGTTGGTAATAATCACACACAGTGCACTATTGCTCACCTGCAGTACATTAGTGTAACTGCACCCCAGCTCTGAGCCTGACTCCCGTGACAACTTTGAAAAATGCGTCAAGGACCTGACTGAGGGGAGTGGAGGGGCTGAGAGGGGGACCCCCATTCACATTAACGTTAACATTTTAATTTGATGACATAAGAGCGTATCGTTGAAAACCAGCCAGGTCCAGGGGTGATTTTTAACGAATATGACGTGTAGATGTTTTCAGCCCTCTGGATGGTGGAACCATCACCTTATCGAGGTGGAGAGGTTTGTGTGTCCCTGTGATCCTGAGAGCTGTGTTGTCTAGAGCCTTGTGCTCCTGGTAGGGTTTCCCAAGAGATACTGTGGAAGGTGCTGCGGCAGTATGGGGTGAGGGCGTCTCCCATAGAGATAGGGTGAGAAGCTCACCCATCCGTGAGGAACTCGGAGTAGAGCCCCGAAGTGGTACGGGCATCTGGTAAGGATGCCCCATGGGCGCCTTCCTAGGGAGGTGTTCCAGCCACGTCCAGCTGGGAGGATGCCTCGGGGAAGACCCGGGACTAGGTGGAGAGATTATATCTCCACACTGGCCTGGGATCCCCCAGTCAGAGCTAGATAATGTGGCTCGGGAAAGAGAAGTTTGGGGTCCCCAGCTGGAGCTGCTGCCCCCACGACTTGACTATGGAAAAACGGATGAAGATCGATGGATGGATGTTTTCAGCCCATAAAATATTACATTTTTATAAAAACAGGAATTTTGTCAATATTAACACCAGCATTGATGTGTCTCATCACAGATCAATCCTGTTCCTTCGTTTACAGCTAATAAAACATATTTTAGGGTGCAGTTACACTTAATTGTATTTACCATATCCTAAAAGTTTAATAATCCATTGACCATAGCTTCCTTATGACCAAACAGACAGACATCCCTCTAAAATAACTGTTTTCACTTGGATGTGTTTCCAGACTCTCCTGAAGGTGGCCATCTTGGCTCAGGAGGTAAGCTCTGCTCAGGCTGTGATATTCTTAGTAGACCGCTTTCTCTACTGGAAGGACGAATCTAGACGACTGCTGAAGATCACCAAACTGCTGCACAGACACCGTCCTGACATCCCAGTAGCCCCCCAGCTCATCATACGTCAGGCCAGGCTGTACCTCAACTCTGGTAGGGTGTGGAAAGGGCAGGCTTGTTGGTGTGTAAATGTCTGGTGAGGCTTTTTAGAATTGCATTCCTCTTTCTGGCCACAAGCGGCAGGATATCAATTCTGTTTGTGCTTTTAAATTGTAGACATGTTGTCCACGGGAGTGGGCATTTCACAATAACACAATAATGAGTTCAATTGAAATAGTTCCCTGAGGGATTTCATGGTGTGGATTATGTACACAAAACGTTAGTTTGCCATAGATGTATTTACATAGATGTAGTCATGTTGTAAACAAAGACTTGTACCCTAATACTTTACCATTACTTACAGTATGTGGGAAATGGTATTTGGTAAATGTTCCAGATGTACCATACATAATTCTGTACAAATGTGTACTACTGGTGACACACAATAACCAATAGAGAAAAATGTATTTCCTTCAGGCAAGTTACAGAAGGCAGAATACATACTAAGCAGTCTGATCAATAATAGTGGAGCCACGGGTTAGTATTTCCTCATAATTACAACATACTGTAAGTGCAATTTAATACTGTGATGTAACACAAACGTAGTAACCATTGTCATGCAGGGTGTTGGGTGTACCAATCTGAAAGTGACAGAGCTCTGGTGCAGGCAGTCAGTGTTCAAGTACGGGGACTGGTGTTGCAAAAGCTAGGTAAGTGAATGAAGAATGAACGAAGATATGTTTCAATAAGTAATATCAGTTCACTAGCTATGTGGTTAAAGGTGGAGTCAGCGACGCAGAAGGTTTGTTCATATTTGATCAAAACAAAAACACCTCTCCCTTCGTATGATGCTCCCTAAGAAGCTCCACCCCAACAATGCACATGCCTTGGATAGTGTTATGTGGGGCGGTCTGCATCACTGTGTTTGTGTTCCCATTTATAGATCCAGGGCTGTGTAGAAACACAGATCATTTATTCAGATAGCACAGCTAGACCCCTACCGGTACTATAACAAGAGTCAAATATAGGCTAGTTTGTGGTGAAATGTTAGTCTGTGTTATTTTAATATACTCCATGATATTCTTGTTTACACACCCATGCTTGCCTAGATATTTATATTCTAAGGAAAAAATCACTCCATGTTCAGAGTGACCATTGACTGGACTCACCATTCAAACTGACCACACAATAGTGGTATGATGGGCACAAACTATTGTCCTGTTCAGACCAGAATCAAATGGTCTCAGATTAGCAGATGTGTCTAGCTAACATCTGTCTAACTACATCCGCTCTCTCTTTCTCTCTCAGGACTCTGGCTGGAGGCTGCAGAGTTGATCTGGGCCTCTCTGGTGGGATACTATGCGCTTCCTCAACCTGACAAGAAGGTAACACCAACTCTACACAGCATTGGAAAATGTGTTGAGGGTAGTTACAGGTACTGTAGTTTCTTACAGGGAGGATCTAATTATATGAGAAGATCTACTGGTCATTGTCATCTGATATCTGATGTCAATATACATTTCAAACACAAGATGGCAGTAAATATATGCTTTTCTTGCTGGTTGTCTACCAATTATAACTAGAATTCTAAAACTGATTGAAAGGCGCAACATGAAATTACACATGATTATTAAACACAACACATGCACATACTATCTTAGTAGTTGGTGCTACATACATAACAAATAAAAATGAATGACATGCACAGTTTTATTGTTGCTTTATATTATATTTTATTATTTTATTTGTCTACGGTATTATTACTTTTATTCTGTACAGCACTTTGTAACTATGTTTTGAAAGTGCTATATCAATAAAGTATCATTAAAGTAGATTATACTAATAAGGAAAATCCCTGTTTCAGGGCCTTATTTCAGCAAGCGGGTTTAGTTGTAAACTCTTGAGTTTTCTGTTTCAGAATGATAACTCAGGGAAAGTTACCATGGTAACTGACTCTTTGAACCTAATAGCAGGTTTTCTTCAACAAACCCTGAGTTTCTCTCCTCCATTCCACTGAGCCTAAAGCAGTAAGGCCTTTCCTCAGTGTGGAAGCAATATAAATGTCAGTATTTAGAGACCCCGATTAGATGTACAGTAGCTCATTCCCACATCATAATCGAATGTTACCGTTTTTTTCCTCACATTTATCTAAATAACTTTAACCATCCTTTTACCTTGATATGTTAATCAGTAGTCTATTCTACCGCGGTTAAAGCTATCAAATGTATGGGCTGGAGATGTGGCCGAAGCGGTACCTTTGTGACCATATTGGCCTTATTGAGACACAAGGATTTGAATCCAGGGTAATTTCCCAATCCTTCCAAATATCTCTTTTCCAATCGTTTCCTGTCTCGCTCTCTAACTGTTCTGTCCAATAAAATTAAAAATAAAAGGCAATACGCTACTAAACATTTAATAGCTTTTTTTCTGAAAATGTCCTCATTCTCGCCAGGGACATCAGTATAGTTTGACAGAATGTATTTTCATCATAGGTTATTTTTAACAAGAAGTAGGCTATCAAATCTAACGGCTATATTTATTTTTGGTCATGGTTAGCCTATAGGTCTACATGTATTTGACATTTGTATTCTCTCAGTATAAAATAATTAGGTATATATCCATTCTGTTCCCATAATCCAACACCAACAAAATATTACCCAAATAATGGCTCAAAGCACCCAATATATATTGGTGTGCTACATGATGTAGAAAACACAAACTGATACAAACTGGTAAACCATACAATTAAAAGAAGCAGCTGTTTAATGTGGAATTTTCTGAAATGGTGTCTTGTCAATAACATAATTGTTGTACAAACAGTAAGATAATTATTGTACCCTGATACATATATTAACTAAGGACAATTTGTCAACTCAGAGCTCGGGGTTAGTTTCAGAGATTGTTGAACCTGCTTTCTGAAATAGGGCCCAGCTACTCTGCTCCAACACACCTTATTAAAGTGTTAAAATGGCTGATCCAGACATCTAAAACACTGCATTAAATGGTTCCACAGTGCCTGACCATCTTTGTTGTGTGTGGTTGAATGTGTGTGTGTGTGTGTGTTTGTCTGTGTGTGTGTGTGCGTGTGTGTGTGTGTGTTTGTCTGTGTGTGTGTGTGTGTAGGGTATTGGAACATCTCTTGGCATATTGGCCAACATTTTGATTTCTATGAATGATGAAGACTTCCATGCTTTCAAGACCAATCCAGACATTGATTTAGTAAGTCTGACATACCGCTCTCATGTTACTCCTGTTTAAATGTACTTTTAACTATTCATTCTTATTTACTTTGATAAGTCTCTCCTTGGAGACTGCAGGCATCGTCTCCTGTCAGCAGCTGAAGCAGCGAGGCTAGCAGTTGTGTACAGCCAGTACAATTCACTTTATGTCTTGACCAATGTGGTGAGTTTACACACCTGTAAGATGTGATTACTCAAATACATCACTTCTGGCAAGGTGGTTTGATCAAGCTCTAGTTTCTATTGAATTTATATTTTAGTGAACTTTATGTAGTGTCTGAACAGAACAAGGTTAACATGTTGGCATGTATTGTTATGTCATACAATTAATGAAATGACAATTTCCAATGGCATCATTACGAATTGCACCATAAATAAGAAGTTTATTAGGGTGATTAGGGTGAGTTCCAATCCAATTCAATCCACTTTAGTGGATTGAATTGGATTGGAACCAGTGCTGACCTACCTGTAAGCATTCTTGAGCAAGATGCCTAACCCCTAACTGCTCCCGGTGGTTGGTTGCACCTTGCATGGCAGCAATCACCATCGGTGTATGAATGTGTGTGTGTGGGTGAATGTCAGGCAAAATACTGTAAAAGCGCTTTGGATAAAAGCGCTATATAAATGTGCCCATTTAAGTTAAGTCCTAATACTGTACATCACATAAGTACATAGATAAAACAACGAATGTACACACATTAAACACCACAACAAATAGGAGTAATTTGGTTGACCTTAAATATATAAATACATTCATTGTGTGTCAATATCTCACAAACAACCCTGTCTTTCTAGGCAACTCAGGGGACATGCTTGTTATCATACAGTTTCTCAGTGGACTGCCCTTCCTCGGAGAGACACGCTTTCTTCCTAAAGGCCAAAGAGTCCTTTGAAATCGGTCTCTTGACCAAAGCGGAGGGAGAGCTGGTCACCAGCCAGCAGGAACTTCACACCTTCCTCAAGGCAGCTTACTCACTCACAGTCTCTCACAAGTGGCTGGGCTACCCATCAGAGATGCTGACTCTGGCAACACAAGCTTGCCAAGAAGCTCTCTCCCATTTCTATGACTACTGCCAGGCCGCTGACCAAGAACGAGATGCTCGCTCCACAGACATCATGCATCTGATCGGTCAAGTCAAGCATTTGCTGGTGGTCACACCTTTCCATAATTCAGATAAGGGGTCTTTCATCCCTGATAGCTACAGAAATGTTAACGAGAAAGCAATCATTTTCACACTAGATGGTTTTGCCAAGGTGATAAACAGATTCCGGAAGTACCACGCGTCACTGTGTGAGGCCACTGACTTCGACTGTAAGATGAAGCCTGGGGTTAAAAATGGATCAAGGCTGTGCATAACCGCATTGGGGACAACCATCGGTACACTAAACACAGACTGTACCACAGAGGCTTGCAAAGGCCCAACAGACAAACCAAATGGAGAACTTGGCACAACTCTGGGAAGCACCGACGACCTTGGATCCTCGTGGCATAGATGTTCCTTTAGTAGCTCAGGGTTACCTCACCCTAGCAGCAGTGGCTACACAGGGAGCATAGCTTACGCCAAGGAACACAATGTTAATGTGTCTAATGAGAGCTCTGTCCCAACACATATCAGTGAGGATGGGGCTGACAGTGTGCTAGAACCAACCAATGAAACTAGGCGGAAAGAAGGAATGATTTCCAATATAGGGGTCAGCCCGTGCATTGGCCCTAGATCCATAAGCATCTACCATTCAGGAAGTGATGCTGACCAGTTTCAACTTTTAGAGGCTATGAAAGAGACGGTGGGCAGTGAAGAAGTTTGGACCGATGACATTGATGGCTCAAGAAAACCACCAGGAATCCACGGGGTGGTCCAATCCATATCCAACCTTACGCTGAGAACATCCTCCAGCATTCTCAATGACAGCTTTAGCTCTCAGTCATCATGGGAGAAGATCTCACCCATCTCAAACTCCACTGCTAACATCTTCCAGGCTAAACCAGGAATGTGCCATAGATCAGGTGAAAGGTCGCACATCTGCACATCTGGCACTGAATGTCAAGCCCCATGTGACTATGATCTTCTAGAGGGCTTTGATGTGGATCTCAATGCAGAAACGGAGATGGACTCACTTCATGTAGGACCTGAGCCTGTAGCTATAACACAGCACACGAATCAGGGTGTCTCTACTAAAATCTCCACAGGAAGCTCATTTGAGATGCTGGATTTGGGACACTCTGGTCATAAACCCAGCTGTGCTGCTCAAGACAAGAAGAATCTGTCTTGTCACAGCTGTTTGACGCATAACACTGCAGGTAACTTGATCCCTGACAGACGCTATGTGTTGACAAAGCAGGACTACAATGCACTGCTGGCTGGGGTGTGTCATGAGTGTCTGTTGAAGAGGTTGCAGAGTGATGAGGCTAAATTCAAACTCAAAGACCACAGAAGAGCCTACAGTAAGTTGTTACTTGAAAAATGCTTTGCTTTATGAAATACATTTTGTGGAAAAATATGTTACCAATGCAGTTGTTTTGTTTGGCATCTTGTCTTGACAGGAAAACACTTATTTATTGATGGTGGGTAAATTGCAAGGCTCATATTTGACTGGTGTCTCCTCCAGGTGGTGTCCATTTAAAGTTCTCCAAGGCCACAGGCCTGTGGACCGCCAAAGAAACATGTGTGTATATTGGCGAGCCAATGGGAATGGCAGGAAAACAGAGGGAGGCATTATGGGTACAGTTTGTACACCAGGAAGAACGGTTAAGCAGGTGACTTATTTATAGACAAGTAATGCCAAATCAAATTAAATTTGTTTATGAAATAATAAATATAATAGTATTTTATAATAAAACTATAATACAATTAGCCTGGCTCCGCCCAACTATTGCTCTCAGCTCAATTTCTGGAAACCTTGATTGCATTAGCGTACGCACAGCCACCCCTGCTGGTGGCCAAATCAAGGTGGGTAAGTGTGATGACGTTGAAGGCAAGCGTGTTTCTAAATGGTGGTAGAGCTAGAAGAGGCGATACAAACAGTTGTAGCAACGCCGATTGGTTAAATGCTATCCACTAGTTTAAATATTGTATTTTTTATTATTTGTTTTATTTTATTTATATCACATGTACTTATATCTGCGTATTCTTCTCAGTTACGTTGGGAAAGATTACTTGAAACCAAAAGAAATCCAGTTCCACCTGAAAGATGTGGAACGACAGATGACTGCCCAGTACTATGTGACAGAGTTCAACAAGAGACTTTATGAGAAGGAAGTTACAGCTCAGATCTTTTTCATTCCATCTGAAGTGCTGCTGGTGAGATGACATCTTTGGACTGGAGTCAATGACAAAAATATAACAGGGCACCTTCCATCAAACTTTAGATATCTATTAATTAAAAGTGACAGCTATTAATTAAAAAAGTAATTAAAGAATTATTAAAAAAAACAAAATTATTTAACCATGCCGATATACACATAATTTTTCTTGTTAGAGTGAGTGTGTTAATGTGGTGCTATCTATTTTATCTTTAAACCTAAAGATAAAAATTTGCAGGGATAAATCGGGGGTTCCACATTCGGTCCATCAACTCATCAAAATAGCTGGAGAAATAGTATACAGGGGGGTCATATAGACAGGGATGCTCCCTCTGACTGGGGTGGTTAGTAATACAACCGTTACATAGTTCGCTTCGATGGGTGGTGATCAGATTCTGCAAGAAGAACGCCACAATCTGCTTCAGAGCTGTTATGAAGGAGTTGGTAAGGAGCCCATCGTGCATGTCCTCGCTGGAAAGCAATGCGGCTGGCAGACCCTCTTGATTAGCAACTTCTTCGGGAGGCTCCGATGATTCCGAATAAAACAGTGGAGGCGATGACGGTGATGTTGCTAGTCCCAAAATCTCTGAAAATAGCGGTGAGTCATTATCTATGTATGCAATCTCGTTAGCAATCTCATTATCAAAGTCCATTGTAGAGCTGTGAACGGAGCCCACCTCTGCAACCAGCCTTATATCCCATAGGGGCGGGGTGTAGGTGCGGCTACAGAACTTTCGGGGTAGTTCAGAGATCTTGGAATAAGGCACAGCGTATGCGCACAATGCTCCTCCATGTGGAACTCTGCTGAAACAAGAATTGTATA